>LAPY01000605.1:173341-184395 GCA_000970635.1 Eragrostis tef
AGGCCGCCCCCCGCCCCGGCGGTGGGCGTGGACCGGCCGCTCCGTGCCACTGCCAGATCTGGTCCGTTGGGATTCGGTTCGGTCAAAACCCAGCACGCGCGCACGTAGTACTACAGTTTGGTCATTTGGGGGCGTGTGGGCAGTGGGCGTGGCTCCAGCCTAACAAATTTGTTGCTGCTGCCACGGTGCCACTGCGCCCCGCGCCGGCCGTCGCCGAGGGCACGTGAACTCGCTACCGGCGCCACGGCCTTGGCCAAGTTGGCCACAAACAAGGAGAGCCTGGCCGTGCGATCGCGTCGCGGGCTTGCGTCGGGGCGCCACTCGGGCACACCAGCCTGCTCCGTTGCGTCGGCATAGTCCTGCTGAACCACGGCTCCGTCCGCGGGGTCGAGGCCGGGAATGGTGACAGATCCATCTCATTCTCTTCCCCGAATACCTGCAGGAATGGGGTCCGGATCCTTTGAATTGATTGTCCTTCTTCTCTGCATTTTTCCTTTTTGCGAATGGACTTATCGAGGGCCATGATAGCCTGCAGCTTACAGTATTTCACTAGTAGAAACTTTGTACAGGCCCACAGCAGTGCTTTCTCCTCACGCTAACGGATCATCCATCTCTTTCCTCGAGCTGTCCCATCCCCGTGAAGTCGCCGGTCCTCCGGCACCGTTGTCCGGCGAGAGCTCGCACCGAGGAAACGCATCGATTAGTGGAAGATGCTGTCGCCATCGGCCATTGGACTCCAGTAGAAGTGCTTCAGGAAAAAGTTTGAGACGGGATTGTCATATCTCAAAATTTATACAAACAATTTAACATGACAGAATCACCGTGTTTGCAAAGAGAACACCTTTGTTAAACGAGCACGTTAAAAAAATCACTAACACAGCTACAAAAAAGGGGGGCAGATTTCTAATTACATCACATCATATTAGCAAGAACAAGGCCTTGCCAATTCATCAGAAGCAAAGTTGTTATGAGACATGATACACAATCAATCAATGGGACTGCTACAATTCCTAGTTCTATATATACACAAAACCATCAATAAACCGCTTGTACAGAGTTTCCTTTTCAATTTACAAGTAAAACCAATCAAGCTTGTACAGCAGCCAAAGGCAAGCAACTCTATGACTATCAACATACAAGTAGACGTATTGTCAATTAAATTATCGTGTATTTGGCACGCCTCAGTCATTGTTCTTGAAGAAGGAACCCCATTTTTGTGTCAACCCATCTATCAGGCCACCAGTCCGGCTCTTCTGAACTACCAGAGTTGCTCTTGTGCCATCCTCTCCATTGACGTTCTGAGTTAGTTTCTGCGATTCAACCGGGGCAGGTTTTACGCTGGTGATCTGTGTTGACGCCTGGGGCTCTGAAGTGTTGACAGGAGCAGCAGCGCCGTTTACACCTCGACTATCTTCACTTTGCACCTCAGTAGCTTTTACTTCACCATTGGAGTCTGTTGTATGCTTGTCAGGAGCATCAGTAGCGCATGCTGACATGGAGGATGCATCTGGCTCCAATGTTACATCATTTACACCATTGCAATCTTTTGTGGCATTTTCTTTGGATGCAGCATCAGATGCAGCTGATTGCACATCCTTTGTATTTGACTGATCTAAGTCCTTTAGTGATTCAAGAATTGCTTGCATCAGCATCTGCATTTCAGCACAGCAGAACAATATTTCTGGTAAGTGCACATAAAAAGAAGTCTTATAAAACAGCAGAACATTCAACATAACCTAGCATTCTACTCGAAAAAAACAACATTACATAGCATTGATCCATGTACATGCCATTGATTAGCATAAAGATTGCAAGAGACATGGCGAATGGCACCTCAGAAAAAGCACAACCTTCTACAAAGACCACATGTCAAATAGCTCAGTAGAGCTTATGGTGTTATGATCCCCATTTCAACTTAGAATTCTCAAACAGTGATAATAACTTATATTACCAAGTCTGTAGTTTCTTACTATCTTATTTTTGCCACATTAACATTAATCTTGACACATTCAAGAAACCAATACTAATCAGCTCCAAAGTCTAAATCTGTCAACATTTTCTCAGTGAAAACATAGACGGTAAACAGTAGACAGCCGGCCAACCAAAGTTTAGCGTTTAACTGGCGTTTAGGCATACAAGAGCGAGCCCGTCTAGTGTTTAGACGCCATTTAAACAGCGTTTAATTGTGTTTAGGAAATCAGAGCATCTTCTACAGCACGGGAACCTTTCCTAACTTTAACCTTGTGACACAGGGCGGGAACCTTAACTTTAACCTTGTGACCCAGGGGCCCAGGCACCCAGCTCTAGATCCTTACAGTTTCTTTTTTAAAAAAACTTTGTTGAGTTATATAAAGGTTCTAAGATACTAATCACAACATAGTCATCATTATGGAATGCTGAATGAACTTACTCTATCTTCATCTTCCACGGTGTAAGGCATATCTGACAAGCTATCAAATGAATACTCCACATAGTCGCCATCCTCAGAGGTTGGAGTGAGCAGCCTTCCATTGCGGCCATTGGGAGGAGTTGCACTGGACACACTTGATGAGGGACCAACGTCACTATCCATTCCCTGTTAAAACAACAACCAGGTAAGAATTTGATTGTAATGCAATGGGCGTAATCCTCGGTAAGCTAGCTAAGATTACATTTAATACATAAAGATTGATTGATGGACTACTGAAATTGATTAGTAAAATACAAAACCAAAAGCAGTGCATTCAATGTGTTGCACATTTGTATAAGAAACTGAGTAAAACACATTTCACATCTTTCTCTGGCGAGCCGCCAGCTATGGATTTGTGAGTTTGATTTATGAATTCTGGCAACATGTAATTGTAGTATAAAAGTTATCATTAGTTACAGGTGTAATAATGACAATACATGGATGTAACAATAGCCCAATTGCAATATCAATATTGCAAAGAGCATTGCTTAATGCTACTGCAAATATCTTGAACCTGATGCACATGGCATACCATTATCCAAATCAAATCAGCTCCATATTATCCAACACGACCACGGTAATTATGAACAAAAGGGCACCTAAAACTCTATATTATGCTAGTGCACCAAAAATCCAAAATCCTCCTTATATGATACTAGTACATTTCATAAAGTCAAATGAAATGGCTCAAGCGGATGGTCTAATCAACAAATGCAATACATAACTTATAATGTCCTATTGCCCGGTTGCCAACCTCTTCTTAGTCATCCCAAATTCCAAAGTAATGTCCTAATCAACAAAGGCAATGCATAATTTGTACTCCCCACGGTTCTCATTTATATGATGTTTGGACAGGTTGATTAGTTTAATTTTGACCGAAATAACCTATTGTAGCATGATAAAATTATGAATAATGGGAGCATTTGATATGGAACTACACCACTTTAGCTACCAAAATTAATCAACTAGAATGCCAACCCTTGGTATCCCAAATGACAAAAAAGATAATTTGAGCTTTCAAGTCAAGATATGTGACCTATATTAGATATCTCCACAGTCAGAGCTAGTATGTCAGTTATTAGAGTTTAGGATGACAACATCCTATATCTATCTTTCAAGCCGACGAGTCAGTAGGGTTTCTGGAGTGGTTTGCTTTCAAAACTGTCACAAGAGATCACGATTAAGTAAGAGAAGATAAGGTATGTTACTATTTCTATGTTACAAAAGAAGAAACTCAGCCTAAGAAGTTTTTTTTAAAAAAGTAGCATCCCAAAATACCTCAGTTCTTTCAGCCGTGTCTTCTGTGGTAGCAGCAGATGGGACCTGCCAAAAAAAAAAGAACTCAGAATATATTCGCTGTCCTATAAAGATATAACACTGTAAGGACAAAACATCGACTAAATCCATTTGTGGATGCTTAACACTTTTGACAAAAAAAAATATCTATGTACACAATTTTGGCGCTTATAATTCCCAAAGTTGTCTCCCAAATTTGCCCTCTTAGGCACTTAGCTCCAAGCCATTGCCTCCACAAGACCCTGCTATCTATAACTGAGATATATTAAGAGGCTTTTGTTTACAGATTTTCCAAGGAGTGATTGCCAAGATAATGAGCCATACACATTTGGTCAAAGAGTTAAAACGGAAGCAGTACATTAGTTTATAATTTTTTTGGATTCCAAATTTCTTACTCATTTGAGAAAGCAGTGTCAACCAATTAATACACCTACCTCCATTCTGCTCATGAGCCTTCTAGAACGCAACTGTGCAATGGCATCTTCTGTGGTAGTAGCAGGGGCTGTCCAAGCAAAAGATCACATAAGTTCTTGGTATGATTGGGTCACCAAATTCAAATGAAGCCCGCAATTGATGTAAATCGTACCTGCAGCTGGCTGAGAAAACCTATATTCTATGTCATGATCTGTATCCCAATGACCCTATGAGCAGAACCAGGGTAAGTAAAACTAAAATAATAATTAACTGTTAAGAGATAGTATGATGTAATACCTGACCAAGGCTGCCATGTGATGTCAGAAAATAATGATCCTCAGGGACATCAGGAGGGTTAAGCACGTTATGGAAAAATATTGTGATCGAGTCAAAATAGAATTGAGGGCGTGGTGAATTGTGGTCCCCATCAAATTTTATGATATTTTTGTCACCCTGCAGGTACATGTTGAGCAACCATATGTCAAAAGTTTGACTGGCAAAAGTCATTTGTGCTCCAAAGACAAGGGAAAGATGGAAACTTACAGCATATGATTCACAGATTTTGTCTGAATGATGGGGAAGTATAAAATCATCCTCAGTACCGTGTCCAAACAAAGCAGGAACAAAACATCGTCGTGCCACCTGCAAGGTTAAATTTTAGTTAATTCATATTAGTGTTCCATAAAATAGATAAGTGCTCAAATATTGATTCAAATCTGCTTATCCCAGCGAAGCTGGCTGTTAGCAAAAGGCAAGGAACTTTTGTTCCTGCAAAATGAACCACATAGTCCCCAGATTCTTACGGTATTTGGTATTGTTTACTAAGACTCTAAGAGATGAGGATGAGGGAAAATTTGAGAAAAGGCAGAACTCAAGTATACTGCATGCATATGATGCAAACCTAGAAGTCACGTAACAACTGAAAACTGGCTTGAGAAATCTCCTAGCAATGCATAGCAACTAACATTATTTGCTACAGAGCAAATATTCAACAATCGATAGAACTCAAGTATAGCAACTTCAAACAATGAACAAGAAATAAGTGCAACATGCATGAAAAGGTTAAATGTAGCCTAACCTTATAGGGGAAGTTATAGGGGAAGTTAAAGTGACAAGAGGACCTTAAATATTCGAAGCAAAAAAATGTCAATTGTCCAAATGTTCCCCACCACTCGATACAATATCATCATTTAACAAAGGTATATAACTTCAGATGATGATAGTAACAAACCTGGATAGTATCAAGATCCATAATGTCAAAATTGGCCTTTTTCTTGACGATCTTTCGCATATGCTGTATTGCAAATTTGACCTAAGAGAAAAAAAAAACAAAATAAATAAGATGGAACCTACTTTATGGAGGTACCAAAGTTTTCATAAAAGTCAGACATAAATAAACATGCATATCTATAGAGAGGAAAAAGACGCTAATGGTCAATACAGATTGATTTATAATTCTAGTAACCAAAACCTCTATGTTGCAAGGTACGAATCTTGGAGTGAGAACAGGAGTGGGCAGTATTAAGTCCCTCTAACTGAAACTAGATGATAAAAGGGGAGTCTGAGTTGAACAGTTCACACATGGCCCCAATAGGAGGTTCAATTATTTATTCTCAAATGCTCATCCAGAGAAGTGCTTATGCAAGAACTTCATACTGATAGCACCTATGCAAAAGCACACACAAGCGACCACAAATGCCTGGGCTAACAACACCATTGGCATATTAATAACCAGTGGCAGCTCCCTATCATCATGATGCTTACCGTGAACTTCGGCAGTGGATATTTATATGTATCTACCAGCTCCATCATCAAGTCAACCAGGTTAGAGAATGGACTATCAAGAACCATTCCAGCAATTGACGGATCCTCCGCTCCATACATTAGACTGAAATAAGAACATGACTAAGAGGGTGAAAAAAGCTAAACTTAGAAAAAATAATGATGCATGACTAGGGCTTGTGCATGCACAGACACAGGGAAAAGAGGGACATGGAAGCAATCGTAATAAATCCCTGTTGAAACTTTTTTTTAAAACAATAATGTGGTGTTTTTACACCACTGATTCCCTGTATTTCCACATGACTCAACCGTGCTGTGTCATATACCCATTCATGAAAGATTCATTTCGACACAAAGAACCTACCTTGTGACAGCACCCATTGAGCGACCCCACAAACCAATGCAAGATACATGCCCATCTTCCCGCAAGTAATTAACAACAGTTTTCAGATCTTCTTTCTGTAAAACAAACATATTCATCAGAAACGTGCTCGTCTATAGCAACAAAACTAATTAATTTCCTTGATGAATTGTATCACTAGCCCAAACTTGCGTGCTTGTCTTATCCACACCCTTAAACTTTCAATTTACTTTCTTGGTCCCTTGAACTTGCATTATTGTCTCACCTACACCACTAAACTAAGTGATTACTTCCTTAATCCCTCAACTTGTGTGATTGTTTCACCTAGCCCCAGAAGGCCAGAACTAAAGCAAGTTAAAGGGTTAGGTGAGACAACTGTGCAAATTAGATGTGCCAGATGAGACCCAAAAAAAAAATGCAAGAACACAGGAAAGGAAGAAATACAAGTTCAGAGGTATAGGTAAGACAACCATCTCCATTTTTCTTTGAAATATAGATTTGTAAGAGACCATGAAAGTAGAGTGCAAGTTCAGGGGTGTAGTTATGACGTGAGAAAAACGTACGAGTTCCAGGGACCTGTGGTGCAACTTCCTCATGATTATAACTAGTGACCAGATAAGTTGATTCAGAAAAGAAGAGTGATAACAAAGGAAACCAGGGATGTTTCAATTGGAGAAAATCCCAATAATATTAGGTAAAAAAGGATTAATTACATGCTCAAAATGCTCTATTTGGATTAGTCTTCAATTCTACTCAAGGAATTACCGTAATAACTTCGTATAGCACAATCGATAGAACTCAAGTATAGCAACTTCAAACAATGAACAAGAAATAAGTGCAACATGCATGAAAAGGTTAAATGTAGCCTAACCTTATAGGGGAAGTTATAGGGGAAGTTAAAGTGACAAGAGGACCTTAAATATTCGAAGCAAAAAAATGTCAATTGTCCAAATGTTCCCCACCACTCGATACAATATCATCATTTAACAAAGGTATATAACTTCAGATGATGATAGTAACAAACCTGGATAGTATCAAGATCCATAATGTCAAAATTGGCCTTTTTCTTGACGATCTTTCGCATATGCTGTATTGCAAATTTGACCTAAGAGAAAAAAAAAACAAAATAAATAAGATGGAACCTACTTTATGGAGGTACCAAAGTTTTCATAAAAGTCAGACATAAATAAACATGCATATCTATAGAGAGGAAAAAGACGCTAATGGTCAATACAGATTGATTTATAATTCTAGTAACCAAAACCTCTATGTTGCAAGGTACGAATCTTGGAGTGAGAACAGGAGTGGGCAGTATTAAGTCCCTCTAACTGAAACTAGATGATAAAAGGGGAGTCTGAGTTGAACAGTTCACACATGGCCCCAATAGGAGGTTCAATTATTTATTCTCAAATGCTCATCCAGAGAAGTGCTTATGCAAGAACTTCATACTGATAGCACCTATGCAAAAGCACACACAAGCGACCACAAATGCCTGGGCTAACAACACCATTGGCATATTAATAACCAGTGGCAGCTCCCTATCATCATGATGCTTACCGTGAACTTCGGCAGTGGATATTTATATGTATCTACCAGCTCCATCATCAAGTCAACCAGGTTAGAGAATGGACTATCAAGAACCATTCCAGCAATTGACGGATCCTCCGCTCCATACATTAGACTGAAATAAGAACATGACTAAGAGGGTGAAAAAAGCTAAACTTAGAAAAAATAATGATGCATGACTAGGGCTTGTGCATGCACAGACACAGGGAAAAGAGGGACATGGAAGCAATCGTAATAAATCCCTGTTGAAACTTTTTTTTAAAACAATAATGTGGTGTTTTTACACCACTGATTCCCTGTATTTCCACATGACTCAACCGTGCTGTGTCATATACCCATTCATGAAAGATTCATTTCGACACAAAGAACCTACCTTGTGACAGCACCCATTGAGCGACCCCACAAACCAATGCAAGATACATGCCCATCTTCCCGCAAGTAATTAACAACAGTTTTCAGATCTTCTTTCTGTAAAACAAACATATTCATCAGAAACGTGCTCGTCTATAGCAACAAAACTAATTAATTTCCTTGATGAATTGTATCACTAGCCCAAACTTGCGTGCTTGTCTTATCCACACCCTTAAACTTTCAATTTACTTTCTTGGTCCCTTGAACTTGCATTATTGTCTCACCTACACCACTAAACTAAGTGATTACTTCCTTAATCCCTCAACTTGTGTGATTGTTTCACCTAGCCCCAGAAGGCCAGAACTAAAGCAAGTTAAAGGGTTAGGTGAGACAACTGTGCAAATTAGATGTGCCAGATGAGACCCAAAAAAAAAATGCAAGAACACAGGAAAGGAAGAAATACAAGTTCAGAGGTATAGGTAAGACAACCATCTCCATTTTTCTTTGAAATATAGATTTGTAAGAGACCATGAAAGTAGAGTGCAAGTTCAGGGGTGTAGTTATGACGTGAGAAAAACGTACGAGTTCCAGGGACCTGTGGTGCAACTTCCTCATGATTATAACTAGTGACCAGATAAGTTGATTCAGAAAAGAAGAGTGATAACAAAGGAAACCAGGGATGTTTCAATTGGAGAAAATCCCAATAATATTAGGTAAAAAAGGATTAATTACATGCTCAAAATGCTCTATTTGGATTAGTCTTCAATTCTACTCAAGGAATTACATAACAAGACAACAATAACCGTCCATTCAATAGTTATAATTTATTTTCTAGATGATTTACTTCTGAGTGAAACCATGAATAAATTTCTCAAACTGTCACATTATGCTAATGTTGAATGCAAAAACTATGCAAGCACATGCAACTTCTAGAAAGGAAAGAAAGAAAAAAGAGAAGTTCTAACTTTGTTATCTTTAAGCACAAGAACTCACTTCATTCCAGCCTAAGGTGACATGTTGTCCTTCAGATAGTCCAGATCCTGAAAAGTCCAGTGTAAAGACTGTAATGTTTGATGGTAGCAGAATAATAGCAGCTTCACTAGCATCAGCTCTGCATCCACTGAAAAATAAACAATGTGATATCAGTAAATGCGTAACCAACACAACAGAATAGAAGTAAACAAATTCATGCAAAGGACTGAAGTTATCTTTGTTATAGACATATAAAGACCAGAAATGGAAACCAAGGGCAACTTAATTAAGGAATAATATAATACGTTCAACTACACATGCATATGTGATGTCTAACCTGTTTCCATGACAGTATATAACACAAGGAAGATTTTTCCCTTCGGGAATCACAGCAGGCATGTAGTGGCTGCACTGCAATTTCTTGCCCTGACCATTTATGACCTGAAAAAGAAGCACTGCACATATTTAATCACAAAATAATGGCAAGATGATGCATCATTAGCTTAAATATGCCTCTTTACTATATCAACATGCAGTAAACATGGAAATAGATCAAACTCTTGTCCTTTGAATTTGAAAATTTTTGTGTGTATGTGTGTGGTTAAGTGTTTACCAAAACAAAATAAGTATCACAGAGAGAAAAATTGAGGTATGCAGATTGATGTTAATCCGCTATCATCATTTTAAGCGTAAAAAGCATATTACCTCCAAATCCTTCCTTTGAAACCATCTTCCCTTGAGCATAAACTCCTGCTCCAGTAGATCATCATTTGGACTGTAGTCCGCTCTGTCATGCAATTGAACAGCAGGCACGTCGGTGATTCTAATAACAATGAGTTACTCAAAGAAGGATAGCAATATGTTGCCTTCTATGGAATAGTTGGAAAAACGATAGTAACAGCTTGTCGTTTGTGGTAAAGTGGACTCCAATAATACTTGTCAAGTGTGCCAGCCTCATAATCATGCTGCTTCCATGTTAACAGCACATCTTATGAGCTGGACCAAACACTCAGCATGTTTGGAGCGCTCAAAAACCACAAGGTGCAAAAAAAAAAAGGAAGCCTAGATTATTTTAATAACCTCAAAAAAGGCTTAACGAGGATGAATGCAGTGCAATGGCAATGCCGCTCGTTTCTCAACAGTTACTAACAGCATTCGTACCAGTTCAATCATAAGGAAATGGGACCTCGATTCCTTTGAGCTCACCAAACACTCTTCAGAAGATGAAGCAAATCCCTCTAATTCAGAAGCCCACACAAGCAACAAGCTCCGACCACTGTCACAAACCAAATTGCAAGTCGTACACGTATGTACTACCACGCCTAATCCTAAAACCAACCACGAATCCACCAGAATTGCGCTTCCGCGAGCACAACCAGCGGACCGCCGCCGACGAATCGAACAGACGGCCCGGAGCCATACAACCCCAACCGACCGAGCCGACACCGATAAGGGGACCAGTGTGACGCCGCTGCACGGTCCTGCCCGCCCAACCCGAGAACCCTCGAACCGGCGCGGAACGGCCCAGATCCAAACCACACCGCCCAAATCGCGGCGGCGGCGCGACGGAGAGCACGGCGGATGCGAAGGAGCTCACCTGGGCGGCCGGATGATGAAATTGACGAGCTGGTCCATCGGCGGAGCCGCCAAATCTCCGCGGGCGGCGGGGGATTCGGGTGGGAGAGAAGCAAGGAAAACTTGTTTGCTCTCAACGATCGCTTCTGACTACCTCCCACCGTCTCGTCGCCGCCTCCTCCGCAGCTTTTTAATTGCTTTGGTTGCGGTGAAGAACGGGGTGGTGGGCCGCGGGGTGCCTTGCGTTTGCGTAGCTGCCTTCTCCCCTTTTTGGGGCTCGGCAGGCAC
>LAPY01000606.1:105266-120236 GCA_000970635.1 Eragrostis tef
CCCCCCCGTCCATCCTCGAGTGCCGCTCCCTCCGCTCCGCCGAGCTCACGATCTGCCGCCTCCCCAAGGATGCCGCAGCACCCGGCGCGGTCTCGTTCCCCCGCCTCGCTGAGCTACTCTCCGCCTCGTCCACGCCCCCTCCGCCGCCGCGCTCCACGGCCTCCTTGCTGGCTGAACGGGGCTCGCGAGCCTGTCGCTCGACCGCGTCTCGACTGCCGGAGCCTCCGCGTGCGGTCCGGCACCCTCCGCAGCCTCACGGTGTTCGTCTACCTGACGCGTCAGCACCTCCCGGACCCGGAAAAGGCCGGTGAGCTAGAGCACCTCGTCGTCGAGGATGCGCCACTGCTGGAGAGGCTGCTTGCGCACGACATCAACTGGGGGCCCTCAGATACATGTCGTCCAAGTGTCGAAACTGCAGATGCTCGGCTATCTGGGGTCGGGATCCCAGAGCTGCAGCTCAGTTCGACCTTGTTTCGATTGGCCGCACAGTTCTGGTCTGTGAAGACTCTGGCGCTGGAGATGGTAGATCCGCAGGTGAAGCCTGTGGCTGACTTCCTCCGCTGTTTCCCTGCTTGGAGCCACTCTATGTCACGGTAATTAAGATGCCTATGCGTGCAAGATCAAATTGTTCATTCGTAGTGGCAGCCTATGCTGATGAATTTCAATGTTAATTTGCAGACGCATATGGTTGTTCCTCGGAGTATGAATATAGTTAAGTACGACAATGTGCATGATCCAAAATGTTTCAACCATCATATCAAGACAGTGTTGCTGAAAGGTTACAAAGGGCAAAAGCATGAGGTGCAGCTAGCCATTTTTCTCATTCATGGTGCAAGAGTTATAAAGGTCATGAAATTCCTTTGTGACAATAACTGCAACTCTTCATGGCTGACAATCCAAAAAAGGCGATTGCTCTTGGAGAACAGAGCATCTTTAGAAGCTCAGTTTGTTTTTCAGAAGTTCAGCAAGAACTACTTAAGGTTTGTGAAACAAGCTAGTAACATATATATTGTTGACCCATTTAATATTTATAATCTTGTCTCTTAGTGAATCTTCCCTCCATTTGGTATTGATATTTATCATATTTTATTCATCTTTTGGCATTCCTCTCTAGAACCAAAATGAGTCAACCTTTAACTTAAGTATCACTTGCAGTGTTATTGTTAAGAACAGGAGGACCTAATGAGATCATGTCAGGACCTTATGGTATTTCAAGATATATAACCTTGCAGTGTTTGTTCGATGAGTCCCCCCCACCCCCACCCAAAATTGTTTTTACATAATTGTTTGGGCAAGATTTTTCTAGGAGCATCAAACCATTGTTATTCGAAGATTGTGTCATATCTTTCGCGATCCACTGTGAAATCCTTTCCTTTGTTTAGTATCACTTGTTGGATATCTTCTTTTTGTGCAAGAGAAATGTGATGGGGTTATCTAAACCAGAATTTCAACTGTAATGTAGAGTGGCTTTCTCGTATAAACTAGGGACTCCCTTGGTAGCAATCATTCCACTATGACAGCAGCAGCATGATTGCAGCCAATGTCATTAAACCTTTAGGATTAAAAATAACCATAACATAATATTTTCAGTGCTAGAAGAAGATATTAATATTAGTCAGGTATGCCTGGTTGGGGTAGGAGTCCGGATGTAAGAAATGACCAAGAGTGTTTCATCTTGTCTTCTCCAGCAGCACTCCTTTGTGGCGACTAGGTCCAAAGACAATATAGTAGCTTCTGGACCTTAGCCCTATCACGTCAGTAATGCTAGCATTGTGATGCAGGTTTAGCTTATTTTGGTCGTATTACCAATTTATACCATGTCATGGGGTTGAAAAGACGGTCAACTATGGTCTTAAACCGTGCTCAGGACAACTGCCTCTAGAATATACCTGCGGAAATAAGTTCTACAGGTGGTTAATTTAAACTGTGCGGTGTTTTATCCTTCTGGAAATACCCATTTCTAGATTGGTCGAAATACAAGTGGTTGCGCAAACGTCTATAGAAATTACTTTGGGGCTGCCTCTAGAGATTTGTTTTGTAGGTAGTGATAACAAGGAGAAAGGAAACCCTTGGTTGAATTTACATCATCTGAGTGAAGAATATAGAGGTATTCCTGTGTATCAATGCATGATGGGGAACAGGTCTCTAGCTCTTTGAGGGCTCATCTCTTCAAGAATTCAAAGCAAGGTATTGCAACAAGTTCTGATGGTGGGGCGACATTCTGAATTTCCATTGCATCAATAGAATCTGCTAGTTCCTCAAGTGATATGGGCATGCTGTAATACAACGTCAAAAACAACCTTTAGTATATCACTGCAAATATCCAAGCAACTGGAATACTATATATTTTGGGCACCTTATTTCGTCATCCAGTAAAAACGTATTGGCTGAAGTGTCCTGGCTAGATTCTTTGGTCATCAATGTTCTCATCTCTTCAAGAACCTACAGTCAAGAAACAAAATGATCAGCACCCCATTCAATTAGGTATGATGAGCAAAAACTTAGTTTTAATGGAGGAACCATGAAACAAGCAACATGGATAAATTTTGAACAAATGTATTTTGGCTCATATCAGAATGGTAGTAGATAGTTAATAGTTTACAGTGTTAAAAAATATTCAAAACTTTGAAGTGACATTTCTTATTACACAAATGCAACTAAATTTCCCATATAACTTCTTGCAGATATGGTGCGGATGGCACTTGACTTCATCCATCATAGATGCCACCGCAGAAGGCAAAATCTGGCATAAGATGTGGCTAAAGTGAATCATGTCAACGATAAATTGCAAACAACAAATGTCTCCTATAAAAAGAATCAAGTAACTTTTCCAAGACATTGCAACAAGAAGGAACTATTTGTCAAATGAAACAATAGTTTTTTTTATTTAAACTTCAATATAATGCATTTCGACAGTTCAGTTAGTACCTACTACCCCGTCTGGATTTTTTATTGATGATTTTACAGTTAATATTTTTGGCTATAAAAAACTAAATTTGTTGTCCTAACGGCATCACTAAAAAACCGGAGGTCATACATAATAATTACACTAAACTAGTACGGAAGGATAATCTAGCATTCACTCCTCAAATAAACTAGCAGTTACCTCCTCTGACACGCTCTCTGTGTTATATATGTCATCCCAGTATTGGGTGCACATTTTATACAGCTGTGGCACACTTAGTACCTGCATAATACACGAATAGATGTAATGTTGTGTGTGTGTGTGAGAGAGAGAGAGAGAGAGAGAGAGTAGTACGTACTGGGCAGAGATCATTGACTATATCGTCGTATGAAATCTTGAATTTTTGGAATATGGTCTAGACAACAACATTAATATGTCATTATTGAATATTTATATTCCACATTATGCAAAATGGAGCCTCAAAGTACAATATAAAATGTCGGATCAGCATAACTAAAAAGGAAAAGAAAAAGAGAAAAAAATTAAAGGTTGACTGCAATGGAATTATTAAGTGTTGAAGTCTGTCCCAAAAATGGTATGCTGCCTCACATGTAGTTATATGGATTTGATATGTGCAAGTTTAAAAAATATTCCAGCAGCGATTAAGATGTAGATAAATGAAGTTTTACTTTTCTAGTAAAATTATACTTCGGAAACGGGTAAGTCAGCCTCTGGATTTATTCTAAAAAAAATTGATAGCAAATGACATCACTATGAAGCTTTAGTGCATGGGCTACGAAGTCAGCTTTTAGAGGCTTTATTCCTTTACTATTCTTATTGTAGAAGATGTGTAAGGACCAATTAACCAAGTCCAACTAATTATCGTGGATCCTTCAATGTCTTCACAGCTTGCCTTAAAGAATCTTAGCACTAATGCATTCTAATGATTGTGCCAGACTCTTGACCCAGATTGCTTCATACCGAATCAATGTTGAGGACCCTGACGACGGCATAGCTATAAAAGCTCGTCATTCCTTGTCTTTCTTGCTCTCGGTTGGTCAGATGAAGCATATTTTAATAAAAAATCCCTCCTCGACAGAATCAAAAGGTATTTATTTCCATTCTAGAAGGCCACATACTGATTTCCCTCATTTACATGTATCAAATCCCTTAACGTGTATTAGAAGAACCATGGTGGTCGAGCAATATTCTCATTTACTTCTTTATCAATTTCCAGACTTTGTTCTAACATTAGCTTGCAATTGGAGGAATATGGATAAGGATAGGCAACCATGATGCATAGAAAATTTATTCCATCATAAAATGCACATACCAAGAAACCAACAGCTTGTCTGATGTGCTTGAGTTCATCCCAAGCTGACCCTGCATACTGTTACCATCTGAGAGTTAGGTAGGATAAATAAATGATGATCTACATGTATTTCAGTCTTAAACTAAGCATGGAATAAAATAATATGGTATTTCAGTTAAACATTACTTGCTCACAATAGTGAGACGCTAGAGCTTAATGACGGACAAGTTTTCTCCATGGCATAAAGCTCATCCATGTCAAAATAAAAAAAGCACAACAAAAAACACGCTTGTGTTTTGTGCCATAGAGAATTCAAGACCCATTCTTTTTTATTGGAATGAAAATTCAACATGATTTTGAGTTACAGATTAGTAGTTGACACTGTTAATGCAAACTGGGAAAAAACTTCTAACAGCAATGTTCATCAGAGCAATATTACACAATAAAGTTCAACCTCTGGCTTGACTTCTCCACACCACGCCTCGAGTTGTGCCAATCCATCTCTTATATATTTTCCATTCCTAAAAGAGCAGCATTCATGACTTACAAGAAGGCTGCAGAACAGCACCAATGAGAGTAATTTATGCATGTAAAACATAAAAGGACTAGAATGTGCAATTACCTATTAAAAAGTTGTGCGTTGATAAATGAGAAAATCTGGGTAAATATCTTCTGGATAAAAAATAATGGGACCTAGATTAGAACAATGTTTAGAACATTTTTCATGTGTAGAGAATACATTTGTAGCATAAGGAAACATACACAGTTTTCTTGCAAAATTTTCAAGATTTCAGTCAAGTTGGCGATTATTTCTTGCCAGTATCTGTGTTCACTTGATGATGAACGCCCCCCAGGCAAGCTTGATGTCCCAAAAGAATGCTTTGTCACCATTTTAGCTTTCACTGACCTTGGGACCTGCAATCCAACCACAATAACAAAAATGAAAATAAAAACACAGGCGATGGAATGGAAAACAGAAAAAATGTTATTAAATGCAATAGAGAGAAGCGAATCCATACAGAGACCTCGTTTTATTACATTTGCACATCACGAATCAATATTCTTATTCATTCATAGTAGCCTAAAGAACATGATTGGCAAGAAACTGAGCCTAGCATTGTTGGTTGAAAAAGTGTCGATGTACACCTAGACTATCCAAATTCAAATTCTCTTACACAAATTTGGATGACTGTTTTTATTAATATAAAATCACCATGTTCCTCCTAGGTTGATCAAGTTTTGTTAACAAAATGACAAACTCTATGTTTCTGGTTGGACCTAACGAGTGAACCATACCTGAATAACATATGACAACAAAGAAGATAGATCCTTCTTCACATTATCATGGATCATTTCATATAAGCCTTCAACAAATGCTGTAAGTTGCTGCTTAAAACGAAAAGCAGGATACTTGGCTTCAATTTTGCGCACAAGACCCATATTGACAATGATGTTTGAAGAACCGGGCATCTGAACAACCAGCAGGACCAATAGGGCCATCAAGTACTAAAGTTGTGAATTAAAACAAAATTATGGTGCAAAATATGGCATGCTAAGAGTTAGGGCAGTCTTAAATATCACACCAGAGCAATATGGACTCCAGGTTTCTGATGCATCAACGGTTCACATGTCCACAAGATATGTAACTTGTATTACAGTCACATTTTGTTGCGTAAGAAGGCAAGGGCAGGGTAGGAGCTTCCGTAAAGTGGCTATGATCGTGATAAGATATGTAACTGGTATTACGTTGCTTGCTGAATAGTTTGCTGTTAGATAAGCTTGAGTTCCCAACAAGTTGGAGTTTGTTAGCCAAAGTTTGTTCCCATCAATGAATAAAGCAAGCAATAATTAAACACAAAAAAACTAAGAGCCTATTTGGTGGGCGGGTTGGTTATCCTGCCTCCGTTTCTTTTCCAATCCAAACGACAGTTCTTCCCTGAAACTATCTATTGTCTCAATAGGGAGCAAATGAGTAGCTCAATGTGTATAGGTAACGGACTATATTTGGTTTCACACATATCAGATGTGAAATTCAAAAAAAATATTGTTTATGCAGGACATCAGAGTTGCTGTGAAGTACTGATGAAGTGCTAAGTATTTTGTCTGCAACATCATGCACGAGTCAGGGTATTCACACACTCCTAATTTGATTAGGTTTTTGTTTAGGACATAAAAGAACTTTTAATTCCAAAGGCCTGATAGTCCACAGGACGGACATTTGACTTCTTGACCATTCTGCTAAGGAATGATGACTGAGTAACGGATCTTTTCTGAGGACTGGTTCCTGATGAGCCAGCAGCTTTTAGGCTCTTTTGCAGCATGATCAGTAAAGTCGACGAATTTGATAACCAGTATGCCAGATCCTCATTGCTTTCTTGTTTCTAAAATATCATAAGATATCACATTTTGTAAGAACATATTGACTTAAACATGTTGATATGTTACGAACAGAATGTTTGTAAAAGAAAGTCCTTGTTAAGAAAAACAGAGAATTGACAATAAGCATTGAATACCTGCATCGCATAACCAAAAATTTGAAGAAGCCGGTCAAAAACACATGCCCTTGTCTTTTCTGCTTCGAAGATCTTCCAATGAACAAGACACTTGTACATAGTTATTGCAGCAACTGGCCTTCCTTCACTAAAGCCAAGTTTTTCACTAACACAGTTTATAAGTACATCCACACACTCCTGCAAAATCTAAATGGTTCAAGAAATGTGGAAAAGCACATATACCAAAATGTGTGACGCATGATAGTTGTTAGGGACTGGCACCTTCAATCAACCATTCCAGGGCTATCTTTGACTAAAGCGATAATGAAGGGTTGTGTTTTCAGGCGTTCTGTAATTATCTGCCGTGAAGTAAACGTGCCAGTGTGAAGATCCGGCACAGAGGACCTTCAGAAGGCTTCATCTTTGTTCACTCTTATGGGAACAGCGAAGCACATGAAGGTCCTTATTGGACCAAACCTCGAGGTCACTTGTGTCAAATGTCCATTTCATTTTTAACAGAATAATCTGATAATTTAGTAGGTGAGCAAGGGTATAAATAATAACTGTCTAGTCATAAGCGGCCCTTCTTCTCCCTATAAATAGCCATCCACAGGCATAGTGTAGGGCGAAGCATGAGAAATAGGCATTATTGAGTATTTTGTCTCCTACATTCATATTTCCACTATACTCTATTACTGTTCCTGGGTATCACTAAAAAGTGAGACCCCAACAACCTAAAACGTAAGACCTCAACAACCGTGGTGGTATAACATATTCTTTGCTAAGTTCATAGTAAGATACTCAGAAATTTATACAACCACATTAAAAGTCATCTAGCTGTTTAAATAACAATTCAATGCTTACAATCGCAGGTGTGAATAATACAAGGCTTGGTAATTGGGGGAGGATGGTGGAGCAATTATGGCATCTTGAAAATTATTTTTTTTCTCTCTTGTTTTCTAGGTTTTGAATGTTGATCGTCCATAACAATATTATGTACAGTTCAGCCGTCTAATGTAGGGACTATCTCAAAAAACTGGCATGTGTGTATTCCGTGTTTGCTGGGTAACGGAATGCGCTATAGATTTGGTGTTTGGAATTTGTTTGATATGATAACGGAATTTATTTTTATTTTTTTGCGAGGTATAATGGAATTTATTTCTTACCCCAAAATCGATAGGACGTTCATTCAGTGCCGCGATTATTTGTTGTATATCTGGTCTCTTTTCTGGGTCGAGGCTCCCACAGCTCATTCTTATCTCAGCGCATGCTCTTATTTGTTCCAACAGCATTTCTGTGGCTGGGGTTGATTCTCCAAAACGTTTTTTCCAACATTCAATCACCTACAAAATTGAAAAATGACCAGCTAGGATTTAAATACAAGTTACATCATCGTCTCATACTTTTTAAAAGGCATGCATAAATATTACACAGTTCAGAAATGAAGCAAACAAAGAAGCTCCAGAAATGCAGGTAAATGTGTTTATTTTATTGTGAAAGGAACGAAATTGAATTTATTAGAATAAAAGGCTAACATTTCACCGACTAGCAGTCGTGGTGAAATAAAGAACAAACTTCACCCTGAGAAGGCTAGCAAGCCACAGGAAGATCCAGATATAAAAAACTTGACTAATTGGAGGCTTTCTACACTTTATCTGCTTACAAATTAAGCTCTAATAGTTGAGCTTCGGCATGCTAATTGGCCACCTATCAAGGCATCGCAGATTATTTTTGTGTACTTGTTTTTTCTTCTACTCGTTGAAAAAGCAGTGCTGCTCTACATTTGCAAGACAAAATTTGTACCTAAAGTTATTCTCTTGTGAAACTACCCCGTTTATGGTTTAATTCCAACACCATATCCTACCAATTGATTAAGAGAGGACAAGCAAGATGGATCTTTATGATTTACTGATCGGTTATTGAATTAAGACAAGTAGGAAGGGCCTTCACCGGTTGTTCAGTTCGTTTGTTCTGCTTTAGTATCTTTGTCTCTTCAGTTCATTCGTTGCTCTTTGGTTTAAGAATTAAGAATCAGCTTTTGTACATTAGCCTACTGTTGGCTGGGTCCCAGCAATCAAAGTTCTGGAACATCTCTTACCTGCTGAGTTTTTGTGAAAAAAGAATGTAGAAACATAAATATATGCAACTTCGAGGAAGAAAACCATCTCTTACTGATTCAAGGTCATCTTTGCGTACTGTGATGGCCCTTTCAATGATTATATAAAGAACTACCTAACCAAAAGAGAAATGCTCCTTAAAAAAAAGCCAAAAGAGAAATGCGAAGAACTGAACCAACCCATGTGCCCATATGACCTCTGGACCAGGATCTCCTGACTTCAAAGCCCCGGTGACATCATCACTGACATGTGGGCCACTCAGGGGATCTCAATCCATGAACTCTCCTGTAACCCTGGGACGCTATCTATTGGGCTAAGACTTTCATAGTTCACTATATGTAAGCAATCAAATAAATTGACCGTGTTTAATATTTTGAAACAATAGGTTCAACATTTTCAAAAAAATAGGATCAACATAGCAAATATTTATGAAGTTCCAAAAATGTTAATTCAGGATATAAAAGTTGTAGATTCCATATGTTAAAATAGTTAAAGTAATACATTCTTGGTCTCATTTTGAAGAACTAATTCTAAACCACACAACGATTAAAACACATTTGAAAATGAACTTACAGTTTAGGAGAAAACTGAATTATAATAAGATGGCATGCAAGTACAAAATCACATACTACAGGCATACATAAGATTCGCCTCTCATTACAGATGTTGTTTTCTTAGAGTAGGCCCCTAGAGGTTTCATGATATTGTTTTTGAGGGAAGCTATGGTGGGTTTTGCCCACCTGAATTCTCTCATTGATGAAAGACTTGGGTTACATTCTTGCACCGGCAAGACGCGCATTTGCAGCAGTACATGGGGGAGTGAAGCAACTACTATCTTATTACATCAACCAAACTGGAGCACCAGTTGTAATGAGTCTCGGAAACCAGAACATAGTCCTCTCTCTCTCTCTCTCTCTCTCTCTCTCTCTGGGGAATTCCCTTGTATGCCACCTAAAAAACTTCGCCCATTTTCTAATTTAACTACAGTTGCCCATTTTCCCTTACTATGGTGATCTCAAGATTTCCTAGTTTACATCAGTTGTCCATTCCATATTATTTTTTGTTATTTATCATTGGATACATTAATTAAACATACAACTTTCAGGAAGCATATTATTTCGCCCATTTTCTAATTAACTTCATTTTTGATAGTTTAGGCTCTTCAATTAATGTCTTAATTAGTTTATCTTAACTTGAGAAAGATATATTTGTTCTTTTGCAAAAAAGTTTTACATTATCTTTTTAATGTATTCCTTATATTCTAAAACAAAAAAAAATCAGAACATTTCATAATAATTTGTATCGAGACCCTTTAGCATAGTTAGAGAAATTGTCTTACTTTTCCAACATGGGAATATCCCTTTTGTCCCGTCAGCATTTCAGCGATTATAACACCAAGACTATATATATCCAACTTTTTGGTAATCTCTCCATTGAAGAACTCTGGTGCCATGTATCCCCTGCATGAACTCATAAAATTGATATGTGCGGAAGATCGAATAGTATTATAATTCTTAGCTAGAAATGGTACGTATATGAACTACTTTAGAGGGGGGCAGCTATCTTACACCGAACCAACTACTGTTGATGTGACAATCCGACTTTGCATCTCTTCAAAAGACCTTGAGAGACCAAAATCAGAAATTTTTGGGATCATGTTATCATTCAGCAGTATATTGGCAGGCTTGAGATCTAAGTGAACAATATTGTTCTCGTGAAGGTAACGTAAGCCCTCACAGATTCCTTTGATTATTTTATATCGCTTATTCCACTCCAGTCCAGCTGACGCATCTGTAGAAACAATCAGAAAACGGCATATAGTCATTGACATTTTTAAGGTGCTTAATCTTTAAGCTCTTTTACGGTATATCATGATACCGGTGCACAAGAAGTATCTACTTAATGGGTAACAGGGTATTTTGCTTTTAGTTTCAGTAACTTTTCAATAATATTTGTATGATATCAATAATACCTTACCATGATACCTATGATACCAATAGATCAATAGGTGTCATGATGGAATCTGAACTATGGAATGGAGAAAATAGACGTGTGCATCCCTTTGGGTCTACTATACAAGATTATCAGCCCCGGATATACTTGGAAAGAAACAGTAAATGCATTACGAGTTACCGTTGATATACTTATCAAGACTCCCGTTAGGAAGGTACTCAAAGCATAGCAATCTCTGTCTTTCCTCTGCCAGAATAAGTTTTCCATTGTGCTTATGCATTTTCGATTGTGTATCAGCACAGTATCCAAGGAATCGAACTATATTTTTGTGTGTCACTCCTCATCAGACAGCTAACTTCCTTCTGGAATTGATCATCATCGATACCAATTGTGTTCAATAGCTTCTTCACAGCTACGGTTCCACCGCTTTTAAGCAGTCCCTGCAGTTAAAAGCACAACCTTTGCCTTGTCAGTATGAACACGAATTTTAAGAGTATCACTGATTATTACTGTAGGAAGCTCAGAGTTTTTCATACCTTGTAAACCACCGCAAATCCGCCATTTCCAATTCGCAGATCATCAGAGAAATTTTTCGTGATTGCCTTTAGAACTGATATTGGCAAGTATAACTGCTCAAATTCTTTTTCTTTTTTAAGCAGCACTTCATGGTCACAGTTAGATATCGTTTCCAAATGATCGTGTATTTTATCGTCTGAATCCATTTATAACCAGATGCTACACTTCGAACAATTACGAGATCAGTGAACGTGCATGTAATCGGACAAATAAAAAATACAGAAACAAATAACGAAAGGTATTTGCATAAATGGATTTGTCTTCTAGACTGTGATCTGAAGGGATTCATACACGGGGAGGATTATGCACGTACGAATCTCAAACAAAAACCTGCTCCAAATTCTTCATTGTAAGGTACTCCGGGCCCTCCTTTATCTCGACGTGATTCGTCATGGCCATATGGTGGGCTAGTGAGAGTTTGGTTCCGGTGACATTCATCAAGATGTTGGTCGGATTCGTATGTGTTTTCCCAATGCGGATATGGTGAAGGAGGCGACGATAGGCTCGGCTACAGGCTCTCGATGGCGGCGAGTTCTTCGTAATATCAATCTATCCTTTTTTTTTGAAAGGGTTGGGTTTCAGTTTCCTCCAGTCAGAGACGAGGATGACAGTGGTGGATGGAGAGATAGACGTGTTCATTCACATCAGAGTTTTTATCCGTGGCATATTTGGAATGGTGATTTTAGATAGTGGAATTTGCGACACTTTTAAAAGTCCTTGTCTTCACTCATGGGATTGGTGTTGATTGGGATGGTTGTAATCAAGATATGTAATGTGCTTCAATATTAATGAAATTTTCTTTTCGCAAAAAAAGTAACGCAATGTTAGGTAAAAGAGTGAAATGCGTACATAAACTATTTAGTGATAGTCGTCCAAGTACATAAACTTCTAAACTGATCATCTAGGTCTATAAACTATTTAGAAATGATCATCTAGGTACATAAACTCTTAAGTGACCATTTAGGTATACAAACTAATTATTTTATAGTTGTCTAGGTCCAAATTCCTTCGTGTGTGAAAAAAATCCTACGTGGACATGCCAGCGTGGATAGAGAGGCACGTGCTATGTGTGTGAGAAAAATCGCGATGGTAGAAAACTGCATAAAAGAGATCCTGCCTGGCAATAGGAAGGTGAGGCGGTGATCAGGAGGCGATGATGGCAAAGGAGGCGAAGGACCCTCGTTCGATTCTGCTGTCGAGCTAAGTCGACAGTTGTGCGGTTAGTTGTCATGATTTTCCTGACATATCGCCGTCTCTACGAAGGAATTTAAACCTAGACGGCTACAAGTTTGTGAGCCTAAATAGTCACTTAGAAGTTTATGTACCTAGATGACTATTTCTAAATAGTTTATGGACCTAGACGGACACTTTAGAAGTTTATGTATCTAGATGACCATTTCTAAATAGTTTATAGACTTAGATGGTCACTTTAGAAGTTTATGTACCTAAACGACTATAGTTTATGTATCCCTGGTTTATTTCACTCTAGGTAAAATGTAAAACGCAGGAAGTTTGTGTCAGTTCAGGGTACTGTCCTCCGTCGTCAAATATGACTGTTTTATGTCAGCGTCAAAACCCGAGTCGAAATCTTCTCATAATTCAGAGATAGTAGTTCAATAGGGTAAAGGATGAAGCTCACATGAACAGTAAAAAAGAAACCAGCGCAGTTACTATTCTTCTAACAGATAATTTTAGATTGTACAACAGAAGGATCTGCTCAGCCCCAACAATGCTTGGCCATGTCTGGGGCGGAGGGGCTCTGCGTGGTGGATGATGAAAAAAAGAGATAATAATGAAGTTCTGATAGAAAAACCAATTAACTGACTGACAAACTCACCAGCAGAAAAGAAGGCTCCTTCGAAATCAAATGCCAGCAGGAACTAAGCTTTCATTCGCCATGATCCAATCTTAGCGTTCATGACGCCGCGGAGAAACGAATAGACAGCTGGATTAGTGCCTAGTCAACGCTCGGAGCAAATGCGTAAGGAGCCTACCCTCTTAAGAGATCTGTCTCCCCAAGCCCAGATCTCTTAAGAGGCTGTCTTCCGTTGACTTGCATTTAACAAGTGAATAACTCTATCACCAGTGGAAACCGGGGCAGCGACGTTCCTTCCAGCCCAGCTTATAATAATTGCTGACATCAGCACCGTAGATAGAATTGAAACATTGCCGTCTATAATATCTATATAAGTCATACCCACTAAATACAATAACTTTTCTAAAGCTCGATTCTCATTGTGCCACATCATCTTTAAAATTTCAACCGTTAGATCATGACCTTTAACCCTCATCTAGCCGTCTGTTCACCCTCTTGCGCCATCTGACCGCCCTCTCTTTGTGCATGCTGCTGAAACTTCCCCCTGCCACCAATGTGCAATCAAGACAAACACCAGGTGCTATTGCTCTTCCATCGTCATGAATCCAAATTATTGGAAAAAACTGATGTCATTATTCAACAATTAAGAATCACTCCTTAATGGTGCTATTGCTCTTCCAATTCCGTCCGCATAGGCATAGCACATATATGCAACTTGCCCCAGGTCTGCCTGACCTTTTCGTTTCCCTCGCAGATGTGGTGGATGTATCAGTAGTTCTTTGATTTGTGAGTAGGTTGCCGCTTCTGGGTTTCTTTTTGAAGTCAGCGAGCAATTAGATTTGGTTGGTAATATTTTCCGCTTTTCATGCTCTCGATAATCTGATTTCCTTCACATGTTAGTGGATCGCATCGTTGATTGGGCTTTGCATTCCTTTTCTGGTAAGTACTATCCATGAGACATACATATTCTTTACCCTTTTATTGGTAAGGCCTTACAGAACAACCTTCTGCGCTCAGCTGATATGAAACTAGTTAGGCTTGGTATTTATTTGCTTCCATACATGCTCACCTCATATCTTTGTGTACAGATGTCACACCCAGTTTTAAGGACAAAACTGAATACTCATCTATATGTGTGCCCAGAAACAAGTTTCACACACATAGAACAAAAATGAAATAAACAGTATAAGCCAGTACCATTATTGCATCGTATCATTGTACCATTATTACAATATCTGAATAAATTGTCTCAAAGGACTAAATAAACGATAGCGGAAGACTCCCAAACACACAAGCAGTCGACTAGGGAAATGCACGCCTAGTACTCCTCGTCAAAGTAGTCCATCGCGCCTTCTTCTTCTCAGCAGCATGAAAAAATATGGTGAGGAATAGCAAGTGTGAGTACATATAGTACTCCGCAAGTGTGAGAAAGTAAATGCAAATGCAGGCTTATAACAAGAAAGGCTGACATAAGGTTAACTGCAGAATAAGCAACCTACATTAAACCAGCATGCCTCAATTACTAGGTGAAACCCAACTTAACCCAAGGTTATGAAATAACCACTACAAGGTACCCCCTTGCAATAAAACAGGCTACCCGTCCAAAACCATACTACAAGTTACCCACTTGCAGTATCCAAAAAGGCTACCCGCCATAACCATCCATCCATCTCTAATCATGTGAGAATCCAGGCCGCTCCTGACCGTGAGCACGGCTGTCATGACAGTTTTACTTCTTTGCAGAGGTGCACAACTTTACCCACAGGGTGGTGATTCCATCACTATTCAGTGACTAAAGT
>LAPY01000607.1:47925-60160 GCA_000970635.1 Eragrostis tef
CCCCCCCCCCCCCCCCCCCCGCACTCTTGGCCACGTGGTCTCCTTTCTCCTTTGTTTCTCTTCCTCATTCACGATTCTGATTTTCTCTCCATGTGTTGTAACTTGTAAGCAATTAATCAATCTAGAACCAAGAGTGATGTCTGTAGATGGCGCAAACAGTGAGGAGCCTTCGGACTTCAACATCGTGGGCACCAGATGTTAAATGTTGGGATCGAAGAGACCATCCGCCGCCGCCATTCTGATTGAGAAAATCATTGGTGCTAGGGCTGTCTGCCCTGTTCTTCAAAACTTTTCAATGATTGTTTGTTTAGATAAGATAGCATCACTACTCAGAAAATGACACTATTATAATCTCTGACCTTTCGCTGGTATTTTTATGCTCGCGGACATACCATGGCTGAACTAGTACAAAAAAAGATATAATCAAGGCACACAATTTTAATGCGAATCAAGGCTGAGGTGAGAAGATGCTTCAATTCTGTGGGATCCTGCATTACACCACCCTGCGGCTGTACCGCTTCAGAGAGACGCACTTCTTGAAATTGACAATAACCAATGGATTGACAAGAGCTTTCAGGCTCCAGATATCTGAAATTGCGCTAGGAAGTGTTTCACCTCCCAGATTTGAAATACGAAGATACCTCAGATATTTCATTTGGAGTATGACAGGGGGTAGAGTTGTTGCATTGACAGGTTCAACAATGATACTGCGCAAGTGTGTAGCGTTCTTCAATGCCTTGTGACAAACAAAATTATGGAGATGGCTCGTCGTAACATAAATAGCACGTGTTTTTCCGAAAAGAGTTTTTGGTGGACGATTGCTTGACTCTTCAGTTAAAGAAAAGTTCCTGTAGCTCTTTGTGGAAGTGGATGTCTCGCTTGGCACAAGAAGTGAGATTTCGTCGCCCAGAATGTATCGGGAAAGATCATGCACCAAATCATGCAACCTGCATGTCACTCTCCCATAATAGCCTTCTTTCAAATCTTGTAGTAGAGACATTTGCACTATGGAATTGAAGTACTTGTGGCCAATATGTTCCAGGCAAGAAACACCTTGTACTGGAGTGATCATGTCATGAGCAATCCTGATCAATCAATATTTCTTTATCAATTGAGTAACCTCTAGGAAACAAGGAACATATTTGAAAGCACTGCTTCAAATGAGAAGGCAAGTTGAAATAGCTCAACTTCAAAGCATGCAAGGGGAAATTTTGGGGGCAAATGGTTGTTTCGGCGCAAAGGGGCAAACAACGAGCGTTGTCTGTCAGATCCTAATCTAACCATTCTCCTTCGGGCGCGTGGGTGTCCCTCATCTTATGTAATTTGGCAGCAAAACCCCTGCCTGCACTCCTAAGAAACTTCTTATCACGTTCTCCTCTATTATTGTTCTGTCAGTTCGTTCGGCCGATTGAAACTGGCTAGAGATTTCTCCATCTCAAATCAACTGGATCGTCGATCTTCATCTCCATATCTAGCGCCACACCTTCCTCATCTTCGTCGCCGCGGTCGTACATCAGCCTGACTGCCTGACGACCTCCTCCTTCTCCAAGCCACTCGGTCACCGCTGCTATATCTCAATCGCGCATCTTCCCTGCCCTGCTTCAGCTCCCGGAATGGCTTGGGGATCTCCGCACTCTACACAGTCTAATGATCAGAGACTGCCCCGGCCTAAGCAGCCTCCCTCAGTCACTGGAGAACCTCACTTCACTCCGGCGGCTCGTATTACATGGATGCCCTTTCCAACAGCTGCCGCAATGCCTTTGGGAGCTCCGTTCGCTGCGCAGATTGCGGCTGTGGCAACTGCCGAACCTGAGTTCCCTTCCAAGTCCATGTGCCACCTCACCTCCCTTGAAGAGCTAATTATCTCGGACTGCAAAGAACTCGCATCCTTGCCTAACGAAATGCAAGGCCTGACGCTCTACATCGATTGCACATCTTTGGCTGCCCTGATCTGCAGAGACGCTGCAAGAGAGGAACAGGGGACTGGCACCTCATCTCCCACATCCCCGATGTGCGTGTTTAGTGAGCTAATTTTTTTGTTATTTGGGTTAAAATGAACTGTGTTCAACGAGTACTACGTATAACAGCAGATTGCTCTGTTGAACATCTTTATGTTCTGCTGTTGTAATCTAAACAAACTCTTCAGATATTCTGTGGTTGTTGCAGTCTGTTGCAACCAACCATTGTAAATTGCAAGTGACAGGTCTGCCTGCAAGTCCAAAACATCGGGTGCCTCCTTGTTTCACAGACGGGTGTGCCTGCTAGTGCTTCGCTTCATCTGGGGAGCTCGGTATACTGATTCAACCTCTAGCACGGATGTCTTTATTCCTTGTGTATATTAGCAGATGTTTCATGGTTCGTCTTGTTTCTTGGCAAAAGTTCCAGGTCCATGCGCGCTTCAACTTTTGCTCATACAGTATGTTTTGGGCTTGTGCATATATGTATGCAGTTTTAGGTGCTGACTGCTCAGTATTTCGATTTGATGTACCGAGCTGTCACGATTTGCCGAAGAGACGAAGCAAGGCAGTGCGGGCCATAGGTACCCCCATCGCCGAAGTTAACGTGGCTAGTGGCGACAATAGGCACGGCACGCCACACTATCGCCGAAACGTGTCAACGGGTGCTCATTTATTGGAATGCCGTCAATTTTTTGGTGATTTCTACGAAACTGCATTGGGTTAGTGGAGGAGGAAAAAGAATGACCGGCCCTGCAATGTCGCTTTTCGCGTTATTAGTGGTCTGCATAGACAACAATCAACGTAAGGTTGTGACAAAAGAAATTGCAGTGGTTCGGCGTTGCGGTTGTACTTTGATTGTTATTCGGTCGCTTCAACCACTACCGCGAGAAATCCTCAGGAATTAGTATTTAAGTTTGCTTGTGGCGAATTAATGTATGCTTTGCGTCGTCATTTCCGACTCAGCTCAAACTATTAAATTGCAAGTGAGTAAGTGACATGTCGCTTTCTTGACTTCATCTGAGTGCAAAACGGCAAAGCCTTTGCTAACAAGGCCCTCTTTTTTCTTAAGGGAACTGGAGGGGCAAAGCCCGTAAAGATTATATTGCATTAGAAAAAATAAATATAAGATCTTACGTGTTCAAGAAGCTTTACTGAAGAGTTTTTACTGAGGAATTACATTCAAAAAGCTTTAGAAATACGAAGAGTTCTTTTGTGGTGGGATCGTGGGACGTACTAGGATAGAAATAAAAGTACAAGAAATATTTGCTGAGAATTGCTTCAGGTATGACTGATATGTTCGACTGGCTTCCGACTCCTATTGAACTACAAATGTGAATCTCTGAACCTGTTTTTTCTGTTGCTCTGATCCGTGCGATTGCTCCAGTGGTACTCCAGTGGGACAATGGAGTCGAATGTACAGCAAGGAGGCGAGGAACTCGTTCACGAGGCATTTATATTGTATTTCAAGAAATTTCGTTGATACGAATATGGAAATTTTGCTCCAAAAAAATTGCCTTCGGATATTGACACGCTTGAGTGTCTGGTTTAAAACCATGCGTTATAACTATATTACGATAAACGAGAGCTAGGTTTTTCTATGTATTAATTAAATGTGTAGAGGAGAAGTTAGCTGCAATAATTCATCGGCCTGTTCGCCTCGCTGCTTTGCAGCAGCTACAATGTTTCAGTTATTTCTTCTGCAACTGCTACAGTGTTTCTGCAATCGTTACAGTGTTCGTAGTTATTTTTTTGCAGTTGCTGCAGTCTGCCGAACATATCTGTTTCATTTGTTTGTTGCTGAGTAAACCTGCAATTCTGGTCGGAGAGAGAGAGAGAGAGAGAGAGAGAGAGAGGGGGCGTGGGGGGGGGGGCAGCGAGACGGTGTGTGCGCGTGTGAAAAATGTAAAGGTGATAGTCGTTGAAGTGGACTTGGCGAGTGGCGACAATAGGCACGACACGACACACTATTGCCGAAACGTGTCAACGGGTGCTTATTTATTGGAATGTCGTCAATTTTTTGGTGATTTCTACGAAACTGCATTGGGTTAGTGGAGGAGGAAAAAGAATGACCGGCCCTGCGATGTCGCTTTTCGTGTTATTAGTGGTCTGCATAGACAACAATCAATGTAAGGTTGCGACAAAAGAAATTGCAGTGGTTCGGCGTTGTGGTTGTACTTTTAATTGTATTCGGTCGCTTCAACCACTACCGCGAGAAATCCTCAGGAATTAGTACTTAAGTTTGCTTGTGGTGAATTAATATATACTTTGCGTCGTCATTTCCGACTCAGCTCAAACTATTAAATTGCAAGTAAGTAAGTGACAGGTCGCTTTCCTGACTTCATTTGAGCGCAAAACGGCAAAGCCTTTGCTAACAAGACCTTTTTTTTAAGGGAACTGGAGAGGCAAAGCCCCTACAGATTATATTACATTAGAAAAATAAATATAAGATCTTACATGTTCAAGAAGGTTTACTGAAGAGTTTTTACTGAAGAATTACATTCAAGAAGCTTTAGAAATACAAAGAGTTTTTTTGTGGTGGGATCGTGGGACGTACTAGGATAGAAACAAGAGTACAAGAAATATTTGCTGAGAATTGCTTCAGGTATGACTGATATGTTCGACTGGCTTTTCTGTTGAACTACGAATGTGAATCTCTGAACCTGTTTTTTCTATTGCTCAGTGGGACAATGGAGTCGGATGTACAACAAGGAGGCGAGGAACTCGTCCACGAGGCATTTATATTGTATTTCAAGAAATTTCGTTGATACGAATATGGAATTTTGCTTCAATCTTTGGTTTAAAACCATGTGTTATAACTATATTATGATAAACGAGAGCTAGATTTTTCTATGTATTAATTAAGTGTGTGGAGGAGAAGTTAGCTGCAATAATTCATCGGCCTGTTCGCCTCGCTGCTTTGCAGCAGCTACAGTGTTTCAGTTATTTCTTCTGCAGCCGCTACAATGTTTCTGCAGTCGTTACAGTGTTCGTAGTTATTTTTCTGCAGCTACTGCAGCCTGCCGAACACACTGATATCTGTCTCATTTGTTAGTTGTTGAGTAAACCTGCAATTTTGGTCGCAGAGAGAGAGAGAGAGAGAGAGAGAGAGAGAGAGAGGGAGAGAGAGAGAGAGAGAGAGAGAGAGAGAGAGAGAGAGAGAGAGAGAGAGAGAGAGAGAGAGAGAGAGAGAGAGAGAGAGAGAGAGAGAGAGAGAGAGAGAGAGAGAGAGAGAGAGAGAGAGAGAGAGAGAGAGAGAGAGAGAGAGAGAGAGAGAGAGAGAGAGAGAGAGAGAGAGAGAGAGAGAGAGAGAGAGAGAGAGAGAGAGAGAGAGAGAGAGAGAGAGAGAGAGAGAGAGAGAGAGAGAGAGAATGGCGTGGGTGGGGGCAGCGAGACAGTGTGCGCGCGTGTGAAAAATGTAAAGGTGATAGTCGGTTTCAAAATTTTATAGGTGTTTTTTTTTCAGTTTAGAGAGCATGTAAATTAGAGTGAGTGTCAGGGAACTCACCTTTTTTTAATCTATAGTATATAAGTTTGGATTTTTACGTCAGATTTGCGATTTGAGAGAGTCTACATGTGAATGGAATATTTCTCGTCAACATAGAGTTTATTTTTAAGGTGAGTTGGTAGCTCAGTATAATAAGTTGTCCTTTAGCTTTGAGTTTTGTATTACTTACAAACAAAAAGCATGTTGCCAAGCAAAAAAGGCCTTACAACTAGCTGAGGAGCTCTTCCATTTCAACCAAACATTTGCATTCAAAGCAAATCTCGCCAGAGGCTATAGCCTTCTCCAACCCAAACCCAAGAGCTTCGATTCATATCTGGTCGTAAAAAGGGCGCCCATGGTGATGTCACAGGCAAAAACAGCACATCTAGCTCCAGGTATTCACCTCTTTTCTTACTACTACTGCTATGTTCGTCCATTTCTTCTTTGACACACATCAAATTCCTTATTAAGCATATAAATAGTCTTTTCAGGTACACAAACCCTAATGCTCGCTGCTCATAAATCATAATTACGTCGCCACTGTTTCTGTGCTAGAACCTGCGGTATGATACTATGATAATTGAATTCCAATCACAAACAGCTTTTCACTTTCGCCATTGGTTCCTCCCTTTTTTTTTTTGGCTTTGTTGCCTTTGTCGGTCTCTGTGACCCCTTGTAATAACTACATGTAACCGATGTTATAGAGATCGGAATAAAATTTCCTATTCTCATTTTTTTTCCATATACTGCTCTTTCCTCAAATATGTTTATCTTCTTTTGCCTCCTTAGGAACAAGAAAGTTAGCAGAGTTGCTTGCCGGGAAGCAACATAGAGTGCTGGCCAGAAAGGGCATAACTCTTTTTGCAGGTCTGATATCAGTACATCATCCACTGTTTCCTGCACCTTGTATCATACTGTTATCGGCCCTAGTCATGGGTGATTTCAGCAGAAAAAAAGACATGGTTGAAAGAACTGTAGGACGACCGAATTAATTGGAACTCTTACAACCCCATATTTGATGATTTTTACTATCCAAGATAGTAGCTACTGTAATAAAGCCAATACTAGCTAGATGCTTAGAGATAAATTTCAATTTCAATTATTAATTAATTAATTATATTTTGCCATGTACAAGTTAGGACAATGATTATTTGCATTGGCGCGTCAGCCCACCCATCACCGGATTAATGACATGAGATGTAACATAAGAAATTCATTTTATGACATTCTAATTAAAATCTATTTACTAGTTTGTCGTGATTATTTTTTCAAGTATTATCATCAAACTTTTTTTTTTAAAAAAAACTAGCTTGTATTTGAGGGTGAAAGATATAATGAATCTGGACCGTTAGGTCATAATAATATTATTGAACATAAAGATCCTCAAATAATGTATAGCCTGTACTCTTGTATTACTCTCTCTATTATGTTCCGTACAACATGGGTGCCATAGCGTGACATTCATGCATGGTCAGTCACTATGCTCTTTTACTTCTTTTTTTCTAAGTCTTTTACTCATCTTCAACATCACTTATGCGATTAACACTGTCAAAGAGGCAGAACTATGTCAAAACCGAGCTCATCGACTTTAACTCATTGCAATACACCGCCAGTCCCTACTTTGGGCAAATATCATTGCTTATTACCTCTCCTATGTTGTCCTTATCGGTAAGAACTTGGTGGCACACTAGTAAGTTTTTTTAATGGATTAGCCACTTACAGAAATATCATAACCAATTTTTAACACGTTAGCTAGTTAGCTTGTTAATTAGCACCTTGTGCAGTGTAGTAGTTTTGACCCCATGCTTGTGATTTTGTATTGTGAGTCCGTGACAATAATCTTATATGGTTAACCCTTTTATAGAACGTTTGTTCAAGTGGCCGAGGGCCAACATATAAATTTTGTTGTGCTGACATATAATTCCTCTTGCTTAACCCTTTTATAGAAAACCAATATGAAAGTGTAAGAGATATTTTTTTCTCTCCAATACGCAGCTGCCCATCTTTGTATTAAGAAGATGCCAAGAGCAGAGTTTTACAACGCATAGGATATAGGATCCACGCAACACAGCGACACTTTGGCATCGAGAGTTTTCAACCCCTCTTATCCCTAACGGACTACTCGCTACTCATGCCAAGTGTAAGAGATATGGGATGCTTCCCCACGAGAAGGCTGGGTAGTAAGCAGATTTAGGAGACATGGTTTCATGCAATCAAATGTTGGGTTTGGTCTAATCTATATGAGTTCTGTACCTCTGCTAGTAGTTGTATCATGCACCTAAAAGTCTTCATTTGCTGCACATTGCATTTTTTGTGACTATTTATTTGGCATTGATGTTAGCAGCTTATTTAGTTTAAATTTGTAGGAAATTTGGCCAAGGAGTCATTGATAGAAATAAGAGTTCGGTATGGAAGCTGCTGTGGCGTCTGCCGCGTTATCTGGAATGTTGAAGATTTTGTGCAACAAGTTAGCTCCACTGCTATTCACAGATTACAGCTCCATACTCGGTGCGGAAAAAGATCTTCAAGAACTCCATGATCTCGTCAAGGATATCAATTGCTGGCTGGAAGCAGTAGGACCTAGCGCTATGGACAGTGGACCATCGTTTGATTGGCTCCAAAAACTGAAAGATGTTTCTTGTGATGTTGATGATTTGGTCGATGAGTTCCAATTGGAGGCTGATAAAAATGCGGCTGATGGTAATAGTGGCAAGCATATTGTGTCCAAATACTTGCTGAAGAAACCAAAATCATTCATGCTTCAGAGAAAAACGGCACAAAAGATCAAGGCAATCAAGAAGAGATTTGATGCAATTGTGAAGCAAAGAGCTGACTTCAGTGCAATAACAAATAGTGTGCCACTTGGTCGTCCTGTTCAGCACATAAATAAGGCAGCCAGGGAAATGCTATCATTGCCCGTTGTGGATGCGACATCAGTATTCGGAAGAGACCAAGAGAAGCACCAGATAGTATCTAAACTGGTAGAGGCGAATGACCAACAGATAATCAAAATAGTTGCAATCATTGGACTTGGTGGGTCAGGGAAGACTACTTTGGCTAGTCTGGTTTTCACTGACAACACCATTACACAGGAATTTGAAGTTCGACTATGGGTGCATGTATCACAAGAATTTAGTGTTGCAAACCTTTTGAATAAATTGTTCGAAAATATTGCTGGTAAAAAGTCTGAACGCTATCCCTTCCAGCATATGATTGAAGTTATATCAAATAAGTTGACCGGAAAGAGGTATCTGCTTGTACTGGATGATGTTTGGGCCGAGGACCGAATTCACTGGGAAGAATTTATGGTACATATAAAGAGTGGTGCACCTGGAAGTAGGATTTTATTAACTACTCGAAGTAGAAAAGTTGCGGAAGCAGCAGTATCAACGGATTCATTTTACTTGTCATTCTTGTCTGAGGTTCATAGTTGGGAAGTATTCAAACAAAGCTTTGGTATGGGCATAATCGGTATGGACTCTGAATTCCTAAGAGTTGGAAGAGAGATTGTGAACAAATGTGGTGGGGTGCCGCTTGCAATTAAAGTTCTTGCCGGTGTCCTTCGCGACAAGGAACGGGTAGAAGAATGGCAGGCCATGAGAGATAGTAATTTACTAGATGTTGAGGATAAAGGGCGTAGAGTGTTTGGATGCTTGATGTTGAGTTATTTCCATTTGCCATATCATTTGAAGCAGTGTTTCACAATATGCTCATTGTTTCCGAAAGGTCACAGGATTGATATAGAGCAACTGATTGACCTGTGGATTGCTCATGATATGATAACCCTGGAGAATGGTGTTGATTACTTGGAGTACTGTGGCAACAAGTGCTTCAGTTCTCTTCTGCATATGTCTTTTCTACAAGATGTATACAAAAAAGATGATGGGAGAATGGAATGCACGATGCATGATTTGGTACATGACCTTGCCATATCCATCTTGGGTGATGAAATATCACTTGGTGTGCCAAAGGAGACAACCTGCAGTTTGGCAAGTAAGCACAGATACATTTCTATAATTGAGCAACTAAATAACCATCCTCCAAAAAATAGTTTCAGAAAAGCGCGTGCTATATATGTTGCTACCAATGATGATTTCATATTTGGCAAGGCACTGGAGAATGCAAAGCACTTGCGCAGTATTATTATGCAGTCTGCCTGTTCAGTATCGTCAGTGCCCAAAGCCATATCAGAGGTTAAGAATCTGAGGTATCTCTGCATTTCAGGAGCAAGATGTGAAACACTTCCTGAGGCTATTTCAGATATCTCGAGCCTGCAAACTCTTCATGCAGATTACTCAAGTCTTCGTGAGCTTCCTAAATCCATCGGCAAGCTGAAGAAGCTGAGAGCACTTAATTTATCATATTGTGGAGAGCTAGAAAGTTTACCGGATTCTTTTGGTGACTGTCACATGATTTCAAGACTAGACCTTCACCGTTGCAAGAAGCTTACAGCTCTGCCAAACTCTATCGACGGAAACAAAAACCTAAGAGTGCTGAAGTTAGGTTATACTAATATTGTGAGGCTACCAACAGGCATCACAGCACTCGGGAATCTGGAGTGTCTTGACCTTCAAGTTTGTCGTGAACTGGTAGAGTTGCCTGAAGGCATCGGGAACTTGAAGAAGCTTGAAGTTTTGAACCTAGATCGATGTCGTTGTTTCTTGTTGTACAAAAATCAAAATTCTAGGTTGGGCGAATTGGAAGGCATGCCAATAGGGATTGGACACCTGACACGAATAAGAAAATTGGGCCTATTTGTCGTGGGAGAGGGTGAAAATTCTGCTAATATCTCAGAGCTTGGGAATATAGGGAGGATCCATGGGGAACTATCTATCAGTAATCTTGAACGTGTGATGAACCCAGACGATGCATACAAGGTGCACTTGAATCAAAAGACAAACCTACAGGCACTGAAGCTATTTTGGGGGACATTAATCAACAAGAGAATCACGAGAAATGGTGCGGTGAACACTGAGAATGAGTTTGCTGTATTAGATGGCCTTGAACCACCATCCACAATTCAAACAATAGAAATGGTTGGCTATGCTGGCGTCTACTGCGCAAGATGGATGTCGGGGAAAGTTGGTTCTGGAGTACAAGGGATTCCTCGCTTCCCATATTTGACCGTGATGAGGCTAGAATGGTTCCCAAACCTGAAGCATCTGCAAGTGCTTATGGAGTTGCCTTTGTTGATGGATCTTCAGCTGTTAATAATGCCTAGTCTTGAGAGCATAAGCGGGGGGCCATTTTCTTCGCTGCGCACGTTGTATATGAAGGATTTACCCAGCTTGGAGGAGGTGAGGATTGTAACAGAGGAGACTTCGTCAGATGGAGAGGACGGCGGATGCTACACCAACGTCACTCCTCAGTTGCAAATAGGGAGTCGCCTTGCAGATTTATCTATCGTGAATTGTCCTAAATTGCTGGTGAAGCCATACTTCTCTTCGTCACTGAAGTTCTTGTCGTTGCTATCGAACAATGAGCAGCTGTTGTCCTCCAAGGAAGAAAAGAAAAAAAACAATGAGCCGCTATTGTCCTCCAAGGAAGAAAAGAAAAAAAGCAATGAGCAGATGCTGTTGTCCTCCAACGAAGAAAAGAAAAAAAACAATGAGCAGCTGCGGCAATCGCCTGGCCCAAGCCAAGGTTCCTCGTCATCATCCTGTGATGCGGGACTACTATCTTCTCCGGAGTGCAGCAGCCTAAGCAGCCTTCTTCCATCAGCGCAGCACCTAGCCTCCCTCCAAACCCTAGAAGTATCTTCCTGCTCTGCTCTTTTCCTGCTGCCGGAATGGCCAAAGGCACTCCGCTCTCTGCCAGCTCTGAAGATCATAGCTTACCGCCCCATAAGCAGCCTTCCCCAATCACTAAAGGAGCTCACCTCACTCCATAGGCTTGATATAATGGACTTCAGTGGCGCACTCCGCCAGCTGCCAGAATGGCTCGGGGAGATCCGGACTCTAAAAAGCATGAAATTAAGTGGCCCCCGCAGCGTAAGCATCCTGCCTCGATCACTGATTCACCTCACCTCCCTCCAGGAGCTCGAGCTCAAATGGTGCGACGCGCTTCAACTGCCCGAATGGCTGGGAGAGCTCCGCGCTCTACGCTTACTCTTGATATGGGGTCTGCCGAGCTTGACTCGTCTGCCTCAATCCATGCGCCACATGACCTCCCTTAAACAGCTTCACATCAGGCACTGCCCAGGCCTCACATCCATGCCGGAGTGGATACAACACCTCACAGCTTTACAAGAATTGGACATTTCTGACTGCCCTGATCTGCAGAGGCGCTGCGAGAAAGGAAAGGGGGAGGACTGGCACCTCATCTCCCACATCCCTCGTCTGCATTTCTGGTAAGCGACAATGTTGTTTCTTTGGCAGACGAGGGTAGCTTGCTTCTCATCCTCAATAGACATTCCCCTGCTGCCAAAATGGTGACCCAAGAGCCTGGATATTTTGCGATGTGTATTAAGTATATTCATTGGCGAAAACCAATCCCACTTGCCATAGCGACCGCGGTGGTTATCTGACGGCTCCTATTGACCACTTTTTCTTGGGATGGGCAAAAGGTACGCGGCATGCGCGGGGCTTCTATCATTTTGTTTTTGTTGCTCAGGCCCACATGGTCAAACAGATTCTGCCTCGCGCTGCTGTACCGTTTAGGCAGCTTTGGATTCCTTTTGAATCTGCCTCGCAGTGTTTCTTCCTCTGCCCGAGTGAGACTCTCCCCTCACAGCCTCTCTACCTCCATGGCCGGCCATGGAGGCCCCGAGCTCGAGACAAACCCAGTTCCTTCT
>LAPY01000607.1:60468-75230 GCA_000970635.1 Eragrostis tef
CCCCCCCCCCTCTCCCTCTACCACCTTAACGTCGATGCCCGCATTTGTCCCCAACATTTTTAGGTTTGCATCGGCCGCCAGCAGCACCACACCCGATCTGCCTCCCAGTGCTTTAACCGCCCGCGCAGCATCGGCCAGCAGCGGCGGTGTACCGCCCCTGCCCGGATTTGACGCTCGCACTACCGCCGGCACCAGTCGCAGTCTGCCCGTCCAGCTCATCCCAACCCCGCCGGGTGTTGCACCTGCTACTAATGGTGGCTTCCCCGTGCAGTTCCTCCCCACCCCCTCCGCCATTGCTGCTCCCACCATTCCTTCCACTGGCATCTTCTACCTTCCGCAGCCCAATGGTAGCCATGTTTCAACCACTGTGTCCCCATCTCAAGCTCCAGTGCAGTGCGTAATCCAGCCAGGAGGTCTATCAATGTCCTTCCAACCTTCAATGTTCGGTTCTCAACATGTTCCTGAACAAGCCATGCAATTAGCATTCAGTTCCCTTGGTAATGCTGGAGGATTCTTCAGTCCAGGTACAAGATTTGATAGCTGTCCCCATTTAAACTGAATCATTTTATTAGACTGCCAACGATATGCATTCTCATTTAGGCGGAATAAATGTTCAAGTCTTTCAGTATCTTTGTTTTAGGTTCTGGGAATTTGCAAGCTCTTATGTTCAACGCTGCATCCGGCTGCCTCCCATTTGGTTCATCTCCTGCTCCAGTTTCCTTGCCTCAGATGAGCGTATCAGAAAATAACAGTTCAAAGTCAGGTACTCACTCATCTCAATTGAACAGAGGGATGCGTAAGGATAAAAAAGGCAGCAGTAGTAAAGTCTCAAGAACTAGTTGCAGTAGTACTAGTAAAGGCCGGACATGTTCTGGTTCCATCAATCCCTCAATCAAACATGTCCCCGTTCCTTCGAATCCGTCTGTTCAGGTGCACCTATTTGTCATAAATACACTCAGCAGTCTACTTTTAGCCTTTTTCCTTGGGAGTTCAAAGTGAAAAATATTTCCCTGCAGTTATGGTACTTTTCAACCCCTCTATAGGGAGCCAAATGTTCCAACCAACAATTAGTACTGAACATATTTGATGAAAACGTATGACCCTACCTATTTGAATGATAAGTACATCAAAATTTACAGCAAACCACGGTAAGAAGTAGCAAACTAAATTAGTTTCATAACAAACCAAATTACCAGGAACACATTACAAGACAGAAAGTATCATGTCCCTGCTTGCATAAAAAGTACCACTACTACTAATACTGGTAGACTAGAATAGTTTCTGGTCAAGCCGGACAATTCCAACTTAATACCAGCTGACTCAACAACAGTCTGGGAGATCTCTCGGTCTGGGGCAGCAAAACATGAATTGAGTACCAAAATCTACTCATATATCTAATCGAATGAGTTTATGATGCTCATTCCAGATACCTCCATATATCTGGCACTACTGTGACCAATCCATGTCCTGCAAATTTTATAGTATCATTAGTACCTAATAACTTTTTTAAAAAAAAAACTTGCAGCAAATAAATGAAATGATTTACATGGTACCTTTGCAAATCTCCAATACTGGCTGCCATCACCTCTTTGCTAATAAGTGATGCTTCGATTCTGTGCAGACATGATATTTCAAACTATAATACCAAGGAGATTTTGCAAGTCTCAACAACCCAATTTCGTGTTTTACCACCGGTGATTCAGTGACATCATTAACAAATGGCTTTACATTGACATTAACCTCATCTTTTGCCATCACAATCCTACCAATCACTTCACATCATCAGCAAATATGGTGCCTGCTCAAATGTCATGCCTTCCTACTAGCCAAATAGTAGGAACCATTATTCATGGATTGTCTTTTCCTGCATTCCTAATGCCCACTGGGTTATCTTTTGGTTACAACAGGTGAGCAAAGTCTAACTGACTATATTGCATTAGCTGGTAGGGCCTGCGAGCCATATCAGCTTATGTTACATATCTTCAACTTATGAACAATAAAACAACAGTATGAGCAACATGAAAATAGTTTCAGATTGATTAACTTTCATTGCTTCTACCAGTTGAACCTTTCTTAAGTTTCTTTAGAATTCACCACAATAGTACGGGCATTTTTTGTAATCGCGTAAGTGCAAAGTGTTTTACCCGCTGTTCGTAGGTACCCCAAATCATGTTTTAAGTCTGGAGTCTCTTCCTCTTTTGTGATAACTTCCTATTTTGGAATCAGCATGGAATAGGTGGCATCTTGGCACATGCATGTCGAGTGATGTGTGCAAACCGATGTCCAGGCTGTCCGAGTAAAATACCTGCAAACAATTCAATTCCAGTACATACTTAATTTCTGATTTACATGTAGGTATCGATTTTAATAAACTCATTTGCCCCATGGAATAAACATATACCTGCCAGCTTGAACTCCCTGACCATCTCTCTATATATCCTGCAACTCAGAAGCTTCTGTCAACTCCAATTTGTTCACCAGGTTGCAGAGCTTTTGCAGATAAGTGCCTACCCCTGAAGCGACTGAGTTGTTAGCAACCTCATTTTTATGGGCAAGCACGTAGACACATCTCATCGTGGACAGGTACTCAAAAGCTTCTTTGCATGCTCTTGTTATTGCCAACTCTTGAGAGGAGCATTCCTTGGAGTTCATTGTTGACCAGATGTGACTTCAGTGAAGCCATTGCTCTAGTAAGCATGTGCCCTGTAGTGAGCCTGACCTCCTGCTCCACTCCCTAAAATGTTCCTGGTTAGAATGATTAGCAAAAACACTATAAAATACACCAGTTTTATGGCAGAACAGCAGCAAGGTCTCATTTTTATCTCAAATATATGGTATGGTAACACAAACTTCATTAACATTTCATTCAGTTACATTTCCATTGCTCCTTTTTTTTTACAAGTTCGACCCATCAACTAGGTCACTAGTTTAGTTCTATACAATTCAACAAAACACCTACTCATATTGTCATAGCAGTTATGTCCAGACAACAGGGTTAGATCACAGTAGGATCTAAAATGCCTGACAAATGTGAACAAAGTGGATATGTGATTATTGCATTCAAATTGAAACCAGCCAGTGTTGTTTCACAATATCAACAGGGGATCATTTTGATATCGAAGATACTGTATGCCAACACAAACTACATTAGCAATTCAGTCGGTTACATTTCACATTCCTTCTTTTTTTTTATTACAAGTAAAACCCATCAACTAGGACACTAGTTCAGTTCTCTACAGGTGAACAAACCATTTAATCATATGGTCACAGGGTCTAAAATGCCTCACAAATGTGAACAAAGTGGATATGTGATTATGCATTCAAATTGGCAACAAGCCAATAGGCTGTAACTAATTCCAGGTTTCGATCAGTCCAGTAGATGTTTTTGTACAAAGGCAATAAACTAATAGTTTCGGCCCTCCTATACTAATCAAACTTGCTTTGTAGGACTTTTTGTGAACCGGTCATGGCATGGATCATTGGGCATTAAATTTAAAAGTCTAGTTGGTCGTACTATTTATTTCATACACTTCACGTCACGACTTTACAAGGAACAATACTATGGCTACTCGAATATAATCCTACCCACGGAATCACTGAGAGCAACCACAAACATCACAGCACATCCAGATCTACTAGCAACGCAAACATCAAAACTTTCCAAACCAACGGAGGCGCATGGAACATTTCAATTCGAAAGAAGTACCAGTGGAACCCTAACCCTAACCATAGAGGGAACAGAGGAGTCGTGGGAGAGGTACCTGTTTCAGGAGCTCCAGTGGAGTCGCGGACGGCACAATCGTCATCTTCTCCGGCGTCCTCTTTCAACCCCGGGGGCCTCCGACCAGATCTCGCCGGCATCGCCTGGGAGCAACAAAGCTAAGGTTTTTCCTTTTTTTTTTTTGAACGCAACAAAGCTCAGGTGCAGGATGAGGCCTCGAGCAGTCTAAAGTGAACCGGTACATATACCTCCTTCCAAAACCTGCCTAAATTTTGGCTCAAAATTTGGCACGGCACCTTTGACCAGTGGGGGCCCGCGCCCAAAAAGGAGGGTGCCAGCTCGGAACTTTTCCCGTGCATGCCGGCCGTGGGTACCGAATCCCGAGAAATCCTGACCTATCTGCACCCTTGGATAACAACCGCGGTCGCTATGGCGCGTGGTTTTTTCGCTCTCATATTCATTGGAGTACCTATTCCTGACTCACCTTACTTTGTTGTTCGGTGGGCCACTTGATTATATAAGTATACAACTAGTATGTGTTATCAGATTCAATGTATTTTTCATTTGTTATAGAAATCCAGTGCTCTACTACTCAGAACAACATTTTGTCCCATTGATTGCCTGAAAATCCATTCAGACACTCCGCCTTTTATTAAGGGTGGCATGGTACATTGGTACATCCTAATTGCCTTCTATGGTGATTTCCACACACTAATGCTACATGATCACTGATGCATTATGTTACTTGGAGCTGCATTTCCATGCGAAAACAGAGACTGCTATGTACATTCTTATCACATCCGCAGTTGTTGCTGTGGCTTTTCTTCTGCTTACAGAAGGCAGATAACGGACACTCGTCGCCGAGCTACTCGATACCGAGAGCCTATTCGGAATGGTCCTAGTAAGTAGCGGGACGCATCAAGGCTTGGATGGACTCCTTTAACGGTGGCGCCTTGTGAATCATGTCCCCATGGTGTTGAAATAGATTATCCTAAAATCACATGTGTGGCCGCCACGTGTGTCAGAGATTGTTTAATCAGCTTAATGTTATTAGGGACAATTTAGTACATGTCATTGGAAAAAATTGTAATCCCGTATATGCTATTAGCATCTCAGTGACATGTGGGATCCACCTGTGTCACTGACAGTAACATATTCAGGATTGCGCAAATTTGCAATGACACGTGAGAAATTATTCCATGTTAAAATGTGGTGCAATATGAGAACTCTTACCCTAAAATCCGGCGCATAGTAAAAGATACGCTAAAACCCATTGCAATGTCAGACCAGGCTAAATGGATTTTTATATAGAGTTGCATAAGCATTAAATCACATGTCACGTCAGCAATTTTACAAGAAAACAGAAGAAAGAGTTTGTCTGAACAGAGAGGAGTTTTATCTCCATAAAACCCAACATGCTCGGTTATTAAAATACGGAGTCTTGATGACACTGCAATGAAACTGCATTGAGAATGGTCTGACAATATGGCTCCAAACCTAGTTACTGTTTCGTGCAATTAACTCTACTATTTAATTGTATTATTAAGCGCACATTTTGCATTAGGCTAATCTCAGTAGACACTTTCATCGGCAGTTTTTAAGAGTGACATATCAGTTTTGCGCTCTTGTTCTGTGAATAAAATTATATCTCTCAGTACTAACTTTCATAAATTGCACCTCTCACTGCCAACTTTCATGTCACAATTTCATAGGTTTACTAAAACATTAATTTTTTGCTATGTGACATTCACTTGTTGTGTTGGGACGAAAGGATGTTCCCTCTTTCATATTAAATTTCTTGCTATGTCATTATTTCGCCATCTAATTAATTGCTAATAAAAGAGGCATTGAATGGCCTTATTTGATTCAACTCCTCAGGATAATTTTTTTTCACTTTGTGAAAATTTCAGATATTCGTTCAGTATGTTGAGGCATGAGCCAATGTCAATGCAATTAAGCTCCTCCTGTTTTCCCAATGCTTTGTTAAGCATGGTCATCGAAGCCTTTGTTAGCATCTTCTGTTGATGCGCTGTTGCCAAACCGTCAGCTAACATCGTCGTCTGGCACGAATGCCATCCGACTACGACCTTCAGTTTCACACAGAGGGCCACCTCTCCCACCTCTGCAACTCGACTCTGATTGAAGCCGCTCCGGCACGGCTAGGCATCGCGTCTCGCCGGAGAGGGACAGGGCAGGGCCGAGCCCTGATTTGCGGACTCTTATTAAGAGAGAGAGAGAGAGAGAGAGAGAGAGAGAGAGAGAGAGAGAGAGAGAGAGAGAGAGAGAGAGAGAGAGAGAGAGAGAGAGAGAGAGAGAGAGAGAGAGAGAGAGAGAGAGAGAGAGAGAGAGAGAGAGAGAGAGAGAGAGAGAGAGAGAGAGAGAGAGAGAGAGAGAGAGAGAGAGAGAGAGAGAGAGAGAGAGAGAGAGAGAGAGAGAGAGAGAGAGAGAGAGAGAGAGAGAGAGAGAGAGAGAGAGAGAGAGAGAGAGAGAGAGAGAGAGAGAGAGAGAGAGAGAGAGAGAGAGAGAGAGAGAGAGAGAGAGAGAGAGAGAGAGAGAGAGAGAGAGAGAGAGAGAGAGAGAGAGAGGGGCATGTCTAATCGGCCCTTGCCGGCGACATGGAGCAGGCAATGAAGCACAACCGCCACTTGCGTCCATGGCCATGGTGCTGACCCGGAGCCTGCACGTGGTGGTGCCTCGGGCGAGGTTGGTGCGAACATGGCGGGTGAGCCGGCACGCGTGCAAAATCTACGGCTGAGCCTCGCACACAGGGGCGAGAAGGCGAGTGGGTTATAGCTCATGCCCACCACTCATTCGACGAAATCTGTACTGGTGAGATATCATCACAATATCATCATTTTCTCTATCAAAATTTTGTGATCTGCTTCAAGTTTGTTTCTCCAAGATTATCTTCTAACATTTCCCCCTTGATGCTTTGAAAGACGGTGGCTAACTGGTCGCACCAAGTTAGATTGATATAACAAAGAAGAAAATTAAAACGGAGCGCTAACACTAAATGGGTTGGGTACGGAAAAATATCGTAGTGTAGATACTGTCAAGTTGAGCTTGCCGACACTGACTATTTAATATTGTTTGCCAATTTGGCCTAGTTGCTCCATGTTTTATTTTTCTTGACCACAAACAGCAGTGACAGTTCCATCTCACATTATTTAAGTTGCAATTTTGCAAATGGTTTTTTTTTTTGAACGGAGCTACAGCAAGGGAGACCCCTGCTGTGTGATTTTTATATATATGAAGAAAAAACAACAGGAAACCGAAAAGAACTGTACAAGCACTACAGCGAAGTATCTAGCCAAGTACAAAAAAAATGTGAATTTTGCAAATGGTGGACATAATACGTTCTGTATATGCGTTTCCAACCCACCAGTCTGTATAAAAAAGTGCAATTGAACCTTTTTCTTGTCAGATTGACCAAGACTTACTGATTCACGATGCAACACGCAATACATTTTCAATGAAGACACAACACCTTGGGGAATTGCTGGAGCCTAGAATACCTACTCCCTTACGTGCAGGCTGAAATATGAAGCAAGTAAAGTGAAGCAAAAACAAACTTAAACATGGAATTTTGTCCTAATCACCGATTGGGAACATATGAGTTGTATTTGGAGAAGTGATAGATCTGGGCATGTTAATAACAGTCCAAAATCACTATTAGAACCAAGTTTTGTAAGTATATTGCCCAAAATATTACTGTTTCATCAGTGACCACGTTATTCAAATTGATAGCGCATAATAGCTATCGCTTGACTTTGATTAGGACGTTTCACCATCCAGATTCGTTTTTATTTCTCCCAGGGTGGATCAGATCCAGCTAAGCTGCTGCTAGGCTTCTTTAACTTCTCAGGGAACTGTCAGAGCTAGCAGAAGTACCAGACTTGCCTTGGCCTTCTGCAACAGACCTCAAAAGATCCAGTTTGCATACACTGCTTAGAGGGAAGCAGGGCTAGGTTTGAAGATGGCACAAACGAAATCAGCAGATCTGAGATCCAGGTATTTACTTTGTTTTAACCAGGTACCACTATAAGTCCTCTATTCCATTTCTTGCTCGTGCTGCGTTCTTTTTTCTCTTCTCAGACATCCACAGTTCCTACTTTTCACACTGCATTTTTCAATCAACAAATAGCTGAAATTAGTGATTATTCTGCCTTTTGTCAGTTATTGAAGGCCTTAAACTCAGAAGTGATACATCACAGCTACAATACACAATTGTGTACATCATAGAGGCGATGGTATATTAATCTTCCCATCATTAAATAGAAGGCTTGTATTGTAGAACTATTCCCTTACATTTTTTTTATTTTGTTTTTATGATGTTAGGAACAAGAAGGCTAGTAGAATCTGTTTGCAAATTTTTTCACTGACCAGAAAGACCAAAGGCTTAAGAGCTACAGCTACTGCAACTGCATCTATTTTCTGAGGTTAGAAATCAATGTCAATAAACAGGTTTACCTCAAAACGAAATCAATAAACAACTGTTTCATGCTTCTGGAGAGAACATTTCCTCCACCAGTGCCAGCCACACATTTTTTATTTGTCGAATGTAATAGCTCATTTAGCAATGTAATTTGTAGGAAATTGGGGGAGGAGACAATTACAGTCAGTATGGTAGCTGCTGTAGTAGCTGCTGTATTATCTGGAACATTAAATGTTGTTGCGAACAAGTTAGCTCCACTGATAATCAAACAATACAGCTCTGTAGTGGGTGTGACAAAAGATCTCGAGGAGCTCAAAGATTTAGTTAATGAGGTCAACTGTTTGCTGGTAGGAGTAGGATATGAAGCTATGAGGAATGATCCCCCGCTGGATTGGCTCAGAAAATTGAAAGATATTGCTTACACTGTTGATGATGTTGTCGATGAGTTCCAGCTAAAGGCTGAGGAACATGATGCTTCTCTTGCTGCTGGTGGTGGTATTATATTCAATATGTTGATCAAACCAAAATCCTTTATATTTCAGTGCAAGGCTGCCAGGAAAGTTAAGAAAATCAAGAAGGAATTTGCTGCAATTGTGAAGAAAAGAACTGATGTCTCTGCAATAATAAACAGTTTACCTCCTTGTCCACCAGTTCGTCTTACAAAGGATACAGTTGTGGGGCCATCATTGCCCATCGTGAATGAAGCATTAGTACTTGGAAGAGACAAAGAGAAGAAAAAAATAATGTTCAAACTGGTTGAGGATTGTGACCAGCAGGAAATCAAGGTAGTTTCAATCATTGGACTTGGTGGTTCTGGGAAAACTACCTTGGCCAAACTGGTTTTCAATGATGATAAGATCATAGAGAAGCATTTTGAAGTTAGACTATGGGTTCATGTGTCACAAGAATTTGATGTTCAAAATAAACTTGTCAAAAAAATTTTTGAAGCTATTTCTAATGAGAACTCCGAAAGCCATTCCATTCAACATATGATCAAGAAAATCTCAGACAAGTTGACCAAAAATAGATTCCTGCTTGTGTTGGATGATGTCTGGACTGAAAACCGACTTCATTGGGAAACATTCATGGAATATGTAAAGGATGGCGCGCCAGGAAGCAAGATTTTGCTCACAACACGTAATAGAAATGTGGCTGAAGCAGTGGAATGTACAGCTACAAACCTATTCAACTTGCCATTCTTATCTAATACTTACAGCTGGCAAGTATTTCAGCAAAGCTTTGGAATTGCTGTGAAAGATTTGGACCCTGAATTCCTGGAGGTTGGGAAAGATATTGTGAACAAATGCGGTGGGGTGCCTCTAGCAATTAAAGTTCTTGCAGGTGTCCTCCGTGTCAAGAAACGAATTGAACAATGGCATGCCATAAGAGAGAATAATTTATTATATGCCGAGGACAAAGAGCGTCAAGTATCTGCATGCTTGTCGTTGAGCTATTACAACTTGCCATCTTATTTGAAACCGTGTTTCACAATATGTTCATTACTTCCTAAAGGCCATTTGATTGATAAAGAACAATTGATTGACCAATGGATTGCTCATGACATAATATCTCTGGAAGTTGATGTCAACTATTTGGAGAATACTGGTGATGACTACTTCAATTATCTTGTGCAAATGGGTTTTCTACAAGATGTCGATGAAAAAAATGATGGGAGAGTAAAATGTAGAATGCATGACTTGGTTCATGATCTTTCCCGATCCATTTTGGGTGATGAGATTTCACTTGCCGTGCCAATTGAGAGATCCAATCTCACAAAGGTTCACCGATACTTTTCTTTAATGGAGCAAACCAGACATCTTCCACCAAAAAATACATTTGAAAAGGCACGTTCTATGTACGTTGTTCAAGGTGATGATTTCATATTTGGCAAGGCATTGGAGAATGCAAAACACTTGCGCAGTGTCACTGTGCAATCTGTGCAGACAAAATCAGCACTAAGAGCCATACTACAGATAAAAAATTTGAGGTACCTTAATGTCTCAGGGTTGAAATGTGAAACATTTCCTGTTGTCATTTCTGACATTTGGGGTCTGGAAGCTCTTCATGTGTCTTTAAGTCATCTTGTAGAGTTACCTGAATCCATTGGTAAGCTACACAAGCTGAGAGTGGTGCATTTGTCATACTGTTCCGATCTAGAAAGGTTACCAGACTCTATTAGCAATTGTCACATGATCTCAAGCATAAACATTTACTCTTGTCAGAAGCTTACAAAACTACCAAACTCTATCAGCGGGAATATACACCTAAGAGTATTGAGACTAGCTCGTACAGGAATTGAGAGGCTGCCATCAAGTATCACAATTTTGGAAAATCTTGAATATCTGGACCTTCGTTGGTGTTCTAAGCTGGTAGAGTTGCCTAAAGGCATAGGGAACTTGAAGAAGCTTGTTGTTCTGAACCTACAAGGATGTGGTAAATTAGAAGCTATGCCAATAGGTATTGGACACCTTACTCGACTACAAAAGTTGGGATTATTTGCTGTGAGAGGGGATAAAAATTGTGCACAAATCTCAGAGCTTGGAAATGTTAACAGGATCGGTGGGAAATTAATTATCCATGGCATTCCATGTGGAATGGACCCGAATGATGGACATGCATGTTTGAAAGAAAAGACGAACTTACAGAGCCTCGAACTCTTTTGGAGGAAAAATATTGCGGCGAACATTGAAAATGAGGTGGCTGTACTGGACGGGTTGGAACCACCGTCTGGGATTAGAAGCCTAAAAGTTTCTAGGTATGTAGGCTCAACATATGCGCAGTGGATGTTGCAGAAAGTCAGTACTGGAGCAGCACAGCGTCCTCGCTTCCCATGGTTGAGAAGGTTGGAACTATCAGATTCCCCAAACTTGAAGCATCTACAGGGGCTTGTCGAGTTGCCTCGTCTGGAGAAGCTTGTACTGAGACAAATGCCTGCTCTTGAAAGCATAAGTGGAGGCCCCTTTCCTGCGCTAGTGGACTTAGTTATGAGAGAAATGTACAGTCTGGGAGTGGTTTGGGTGGTTCAGGTGGTATCAAAAGGGAACTTGGCTGATGATGTACAGGGTGGAGGCTCAAGACAAGTAACAGTTGGAAGTCGCTTACCAAGAATAACCATAGACCGTTGCCCTAAGTTGCAACTACTACCTTGCTTGCCTTTTTCTCTAGGGTACGGGCATTTGTATTGGGGCAACAAGCACGATCTAGCATACGTGTAGCACCATACAGATCTGGTTGTGAATGGAAGCTGCTGCAACACATGATGGCACTTGAGTCCTTGGAGATTGACGAATGCAGTGGCCTAATTGAGCTACCGTAGAGCATGCAGAGCCTCAGACCGCTCCGATTCTTGATGATCTCAGGCTGCTTGGCTCTCCGCACGCTTTGCTTGTGGCTGGGGAAGTTCTGCTGTTTGCAAATGCTGCACATTGTGTTCTGTCCTAGACTCAGCAGCCTTACCTCACCTCCCTCCAAACCCTGGGAATCACACATTGTAATGCTCTCTTTCATGGTCCGGACTGGTTGGGGAACCTTCCCTCGCTAATTGTGACCTTGCCCAATGATTGGTGCAGCTCACTTCAATCCAGAGGCTTGAAACAAGTGGACGCCATGGACAGCTGCCAGATTGGCTCAGGAAAAACCTATGCTCACTGCGAACCTTGGATATCCAAGGCATGTCTAGACTGAGCAGCCTTCCCCAATCGCTGGGGAACCTCACTTCGCTCCAGGAGCTCAAAATAACTTTGTACTGTCTAGCATTTCGCCAACTGTCCGGATGCCTAGGGGAGCTCTGCTCTACACAAATTCGTGATTGATGGTACGCAGGGCCTGACTCGCCTTGCCGAATCCATGTGCCGCCTCACCTCCCTTGAACAGCTTTCAGTCTGGGACTTCCCGAGCATCAAATCCTTGCCAGAGTGGATAAAACGCCTCCCTAGTCTAAAAGTGTTAAGCATATTTGTCTGCCCTGATCTGGAGAAGCGCTGTGAGAGAGGAAATGGGGAGGATTGACACCTCATCTCCCACATCCCTCATCTGCGGATTTGAAGAGGAGATTGGTAGCATTTCATCTTCGAAACTGGATGTATGTGTCTATTGCAAAATGTACCATTATGCTTCAACCTCTTTTATTTGTGTTACATGTGTGTTCACTCTTTTAACTTTTGCTCATAAAGCTTGCTCTAGGCATGTGAATACACAACATAATAACCTTCTTTTGGTTCCCTGTGCTCTGGCTGTTGGCATGTGCCTACCTGAAATAAATTCAAGGTGATTAGTGCCGAGGATGTGACATGCTAAACATTCATGAAGCGACATGTCCTATTCATGCCGCCGAGGATGTGCCATTGGTGTATCAAGCAGGCATAACAGCAGCATCAACTGGTGGCACCAAAACAAAATAGAACATGGTGATTACCCAAATTAAACTTATGGTTTTGTTTTCCTGATTAACAGTCACATCATTGTGTGGGTTGTAGTTTGTCCATTGCTTTTGTTTATGCTTTACTTTCTTTCTTTTTAACTTCTCATTGCCCCTACTTGCTTGGAAGTGAAATATTTTGTTGTTCTTCCCTGAAGTGAGCATGTATTTCAGGTGGACCAGACATATTGGCTACGCACCAGCAATCATGCTGATAACGATCCTCGTTGTTGATGTATACGCTGTGGTAATGCAAGTCAGAGGTGACTCGCAGAATTAACATGGGCATAAAGTTACATCTCATGTCGCTTTTATTTCTTGACTGCTCATATCATGAAGAAATTTGCTGAACGGAAAAACCTTTGTGTAGACTGAGCAGCCTTCCCCAATCGCTGGGGAACCTCACTTCGCTCCAGGAGCTCAAAATAACTTTGTACTGTCTAGCATTTCGCCAACTGTCCGGATGCCTAGGGGAGCTCTGCTCTACACAAATTCGTGATTGATGGTACGCAGGGCCTGACTCGCCTTGCCGAATCCATGTGCCGCCTCACCTCCCTTGAACAGCTTTCAGTCTGGGACTTCCCGAGCATCAAATCCTTGCCAGAGTGGATAAAACGCCTCCCTAGTCTAAAAGTGTTAAGCATATTTGTCTGCCCTGATCTGGAGAAGCGCTGTGAGAGAGGAAATGGGGAGGATTGACACCTCATCTCCCACATCCCTCATCTGCGGATTTGAAGAGGAGATTGGTAGCATTTCATCTTCGAAACTGGATGTATGTGTCTATTGCAAAATGTACCATTATGCTTCAACCTCTTTTATTTGTGTTACATGTGTGTTCACTCTTTTAACTTTTGCTCATAAAGCTTGCTCTAGGCATGTGAATACACAACATAATAACCTTCTTTTGGTTCCCTGTGCTCTGGCTGTTGGCATGTGCCTACCTGAAATAAATTCAAGGTGATTAGTGCCGAGGATGTGACATGCTAAACATTCATGAAGCGACATGTCCTATTCATGCCGCCGAGGATGTGCCATTGGTGTATCAAGCAGGCATAACAGCAGCATCAACTGGTGGCACCAAAACAAAATAGAACATGGTGATTACCCAAATTAAACTTATGGTTTTGTTTTCCTGATTAACAGTCACATCATTGTGTGGGTTGTAGTTTGTCCATTGCTTTTGTTTATGCTTTACTTTCTTTCTTTTTAACTTCTCATTGCCCCTACTTGCTTGGAAGTGAAATATTTTGTTGTTCTTCCCTGAAGTGAGCATGTATTTCAGGTGGACCAGACATATTGGCTACGCACCAGCAATCATGCTGATAACGATCCTCGTTGTTGATGTATACGCTGTGGTAATGCAAGTCAGAGGTGACTCGCAGAATTAACATGGGCATAAAGTTACATCTCATGTCGCTTTTATTTCTTGACTGCTCATATCATGAAGAAATTTGCTGAACGGAAAAACCTTTGTGAGCATATCTGCGCGTGCTCACCCCCTGGTGAACGGACACGTGGACTTTGAAGTTATCGCGTGATTAGTAGAGTGGTGGTTATAATGGGTTGTTACAGGAGCATTACGGACCAGATCAAAGGAGCATGGTGTTTGTTGGCGCCGGATGTAGTGCACTGCTGCAGTGCTCATGCGCTCACGAAAGCCGCACTCTGCACTTGCTGAATTGTCCTTTTATGTTCCGTGGATCATTGCATGAAGTACACAACTCTGTATTTCAGATTCAACACATTTGTTATATTCTATATATGATCTGACAATGCAAACATTCGGCCTTTTATGAGAACATACATGATGCATCATAGTTATCTTAATCATGTGCTGTTTCATTTGGTGATACAGTGTCCTTAGTGATGCTGTGATGCCTCTTTGCTACTTTCATTTGGTGAAACTGAAACCTCCGTATACATTTTGATTACACAAATTGCTGCTGCTTTGTAGCATTTTTCTCTTGGTTACAGAATACAGATGACTGACATTTCCCTTATCCTGAATTCCTGGGAAACGACGCTGATATGTAGCTTACGTGGTACTTCCTCTGTCCCAAAATATAAGAGATTGTTGATTTTCAGACATCACGTTTGACCGTTCGTCTTATTTGAAAAATTTATAAACATAATATTTATTTTGTTATGATTTGTTTCAACAATAGATATAATTTAAATATAACATAACT
>LAPY01000607.1:141796-158508 GCA_000970635.1 Eragrostis tef
TCATCAGGCTGACTCCCTAGGCTATATTTTTGGCACAAAGTTACTTATTGTCATATGGAAAACTACCTATGAAACAATAGACAACACAATCATACAGGAGCTCTGGAAGTTGTTTGAATGATTCTATTCCTGATCGACATTCTTTGCTCTGACTTGATACAAGTACATGTCATGTATCGAAGCAGGTATACCTGGATTTGTCTCTTTACAATCACAAAAAATAAATCTGCATCTGAATTGCAGTGGAGATAAGAACAACTGTTGTACCTAGTTTCAGAGCAGTTTAATTCATGACGTAAGCTCAGTTAGGCTTCCTCGTCATCGGTGACCTGGAGCTCGACCTCGACGTATCCCTTGGTGGCGAGCTCATGGCGGTAGGGATCCTGGAGATTGCGCTTGGACTCGTTGATGGAGTTAATGATGTCGTCCACCCTGGCAGATTGACGCCGGAGCTCGTCAGTCATGTGTTTGGGCTGCAACGCCGGGGAGGGCTTGGACCTTGGCGTGGGCTTGGCGGCGAGGACGAACTTGACGTGATCAGGGGACCCTCCACATCACCGTCTTCGTTTTGTTCTTCTCCTCCGGAACTTGATTCACAGATCGCGGCGCATCTGAACCCTCCTCCGTCTTCGTAAGTCCCTCCTCGTCGCTTGTTAGATTGTCCATATCTGCCCTCGCCGCATCTCCTCTCCAATTCTAGGGATTGTGCTTGCGTTGGGCAGCGTGGGTTGTCGATTCGATCGATCACGCCACACCCAGCCCCATCTATTTATTTTTATGGTGGAAAAAAGGTAGTCCGACTCGGGCTCGATGTACTCACGTATTGGATTTTGAGTTGCAAACAGGGTTAAACTTCTTTTGGATTCGCACTAATACGTGAGTACAATACAACACATCTTGGTACTAACATAAATTGTGCTTTTTGGTACAAACGGTGTGGTCAAAGTATGGTTATGCTAACACTGGAATTGCCACTTTATGCTAATCTACACGACCTGGCACATATGGAACGAAAGAAACAGGAGTGGAGTGTTCACGCAAACTGCAAAACAGCCGGATGAGGTGTTGTGCGCCTAATCAAAGAAGATATAATGCTTCGTGCTTAGGCTTGTGGACCGCCGGCTATTTTAGCGACAGCAGAGGAGGGGCAAATCATTATGTAACAATAATTCGGTTTTCAGCCTTTGTTTCTTTGTAGCTGAACTTTGTTCTAACTTAATGAAAAGACAGTGCCCCTGCCTATTTTTCGAAGAAAAAAAATTGCCTCTTTACAATCACAAATAGAACTGTAGTGCCTAGTTTCAGAGCCCTATCTGTCGTCACCCGATTGAACGGGATGTTCGGCAGATATTTGGATCAAGGAAGCAACGTTATGAACGAGATCAATCTAAGAACACGCAGAGGGTTTATACTGGTTCAGGCCTCCTGAAGGATAATAACCCTACGTCCAGTGTGTTTCTGTGTATAATGCGGCAGCCTTTGCGTTAGGGTTTCGCAAGGAGCCAGAGAGTTTTTCCGTAAGGGGTACATGAATATTTATAGGCCAGTTACCGCCTATCTGAATCCTATCTACACACGATCTCCTATTTTCTTGTTCGACAAGAATACTAGTTCATTTCCTAATCCTTCTTACGGTTGTATGTGTCTTCGGAAAAATCTTTAAAATAGTTTTCGGAATATCTGGAAAGTAGGGCTACGACACTATCAATGACGTGATTTAGCACTATAAATTGGTGGCCTTGACATTATTTGCACCATCTATCAGTTAGGCTTCCTCATCGTCGGTGACCTGTACCTCGACCTCGATGTATCCCTTGGTGTCGAGCTCATGGCGAAACTTTTGCTGGAGCTCGCGCCGAGACTCGTTGATGGAGTTGATGATCTCGTCCACCCGTGCGGATTGACGCCGGAACTCGTCGGTCATGTCTTGGGGCCGCATCGACGGAGAAGGCCCGTACCTTGGCGTGGGCTCGGCTGCCAGGACGAACTTCACGTGATCATCGGGGACCCTCCTCATCACCGTCTTGGTCGTCTTCTTCTCCTCCGGCAGCACAGATGGCGGTGCATCGGAACCCTCCTCCGTGGTCGCAGGACCCTCCATCTCCAATCTAGGGATTGTGCGTGCGTAGGTTGGGCTGCGTGAGTCGATTCAATCGGTGTTTCAATGCAGTACGCCACGCCCAGCACCATCTTTCTATTTTTATCGAAACAGAAGGTAGTCCGACTTGGACTCGACGTAACGCGCACAGACAAGAGATTCTCTACTTTCATCGCAATTGGATTTTGAGTGGCCAAACTTTTTGGATTTTCCCTGAATACGTGAGTACAACAATACAACACACCGACACAGAGGCATGGATAGTACTTGGCTGACAACATAAACTGTGCTTGGTACAAACAGTGTGGTGGAATAGAACAGAAAACGGACCGAATTCCGAATGTCACAGCAGGATTATTTTCTCTTCGACATGTACTAATGTACTATAGTAGCAGTATAAATTTTGCGCACGCACTCACTGAAACTGTGTGGAAGCATCGATGCATCATCAGTGTTCACCGTTAGTTACTTTGACCATCCCTGCTGCTGCCGAGTCCTTGATGATGGGGAGGATGGGCAGGGGCTGATGTAGACACCGACGGCGTCGAGAAGCCATCCGGAGCGCCCCCAGAAGCCGGCGATGCAGCCGCCCGCCGCCACCGGGACAGAGAAGCGCGTGTCTGCTCCTTCATTGTCGCCGAACGGCCCGTACGTCCTGCCGATGTTGCTGCGGAACGTCAGCGACGTGATCACCACGCCGGGCACGGTTCCAAAATGCCCCATGGTTCCCTCCACAGCGGTGACGTGCTCGCCGGCAGATAAATTGATCTACACGCATTAATTGATTATTCAGCAAGTAGTAATTAACAGTAATAATGATACAGTTTTGGAATCATGATAGATTGAAGATTTATACCACTGCACGAACTGCCCTGGAGCCGAAGGAGTGCGAGAGCCCCCACGGCCCGGCCATGCGGCTGACTGATCCGTCGTCGCCGGCGCGGGAGTATTCGCAGGCCAACGAGTGGATCGCGCCGGCGGAATGGTACAAGATGAAGCTACGCAGCTGAGGAGGGCTCCGGCCATGCATGTAGAATGGTTGCCCGCCAGATCCACCCCATGAGCCCACGCTGATCACTCCTCTCGGCTGCATCATCCAACATCCATTTTGTTTTTTGAGAAGTGATGAGAATCTGTAAAGGGATCGAACATGTGTGAAGGACCTACGTACGTACCGCAGTGTGATTTCTGTTGTGACTCCTGATCTTGGTAGCACTGCTCTCTAGATCAACCTCTGGCCGCTGGCTGTAGTGGATATACTTTGTCTCGACAGTCCCGTCACGACGGCTCGATGGAACAAAGAATAGTCCTCCATCACCATCATCATTCCCGCTTCGTCGTTCAGTACTCCCAAGCTCCTGAAACCACAAACGTTTTTTTTGTTTTGTTTTTCTTCATAACCAGTAGTATGACTGTTTACTGATGAACAAACAACCTATCTGTCTATGATCAATAGATCGATTAATTTCTGTTGGAATTGTAGGTCCTGACCTTGGTTGCACTGCTCTCTGGATCAACCACTCGCCGGATGTAGGTACGCTTTGGCTGCGTAGGACTTCCAACACGACGGCTTTGGGGAACAGGTTGCGCAAATTCTAGGACTCTCTCATGCCCAACCAAATCCCTCCTGCCTCGTTGATCGATATCCCAAAGCTCCTGAAAAAAGCGACAAAAAGAGATTCGCTTTCTTCAAAACATCGACTGGTAACCAGTATGAGTAGTAGCTATAGCTAGTCATGAACAGATCGACAACCTATTGTCTATATGATCGATCGATCACCTTTGAAAAATAATCAAAGACGCCTCTGATGCTGATGCTGATGCTGACGCTGTCCGGCCTCCTCTCCAGCGCCCGGCCGAGCTGGATGCCCACGAACAGAGCGCAGGTGTACATGCACAGCGGGACGATGACGAGGAGCAGCACGGCGGCCCCGGAGAGCCGTGCCATTTCTGGATGGCCGGAGTAGCCAAGTTACAAGTTGCAGCACCATAGCACACAGCTGCGGAGAGCTAATTAAATATAGTGGTCCACAATTTGCATTGGTCTTAACGAGTGATGGTGCATTTCCATTGTCAAACAACTAGCAGTCTTCCACCGCCAAAAAAAAAAGCTGTCTTGATGATAGATTAAGTTTCACTAATTGTCGTTATCTCCGTTGTGTCTGTCAATATGCCGGTTCAACAACGTCGATCTGACATACAAAAATAACTTGTTTCTCGTATCAGGATTTCCGAAGAATATATCTTTCTTTGGATTTAGTGATCAGTGGCCTTCCTTCAGCATTAGCAAACACTGACCAATGACAAATGGATCCAATTGCTGACACAGAATTCCTTGGACGTCTTGTCTTGTAGGCTGTACAATGAACTCTCTTTTTTTTCTTTTTCTTTTTTTTTTCTTTTTGAGCAACGGCTTTACAATGAACCTTTTTTTTTGAGTGACGGCTTTACAATGAACTGTGCAGCACGGCTGATTAATGGGCCAGAACCTCTGCAAAAACTGAAAATAGAAGGGTGGTCTTTTTACTCTTTTTTTATTATTAATAGCAAAAGTGCCCGTGTGTTGCCACGGGCTGACTGAAAAAAAAATCCCTGAATATCGTTTTAATAGATTTAATGTTACTCATATAACCATAATAAATTCGTTTTAAACTTTATTGTTGGTTATATATATATATATGCAGTTGTGCTTTTAAATAAAAACAAAGTTATTCAAATTATTAATGCTACGTTTATGAAGAAACTTATACAAATTAGGGCAAACATAAAGATAGACGACTTCCCTTATGAAACTACATCCGATAGTGGATAAGTCAATAAGAAAAATGTAAAACATATGATTCTTTATGAGTTCCAAGAAAAGTTGGTTCACTTCACCTAGATACAAGGACGGTAACTCGTCAAATGCAAAAGTTCACACTCAAGTATAAACAATTGTTTATGCTTCAAAGATTTCTGAGTGAAAAAGATACCTTGTTTATTTACAATCATGTTTATGAATCCAATTACTCATATACAAAATTATGTTTGAAATTGCACCAGGCATCACTCGTGACGCGATACTGCATTCAGAGCACCAAAAAACCCAGCCACCCTCCACACAACTTCGCCTGCACGCTCGTCTCATGCCCACGCGCCTCGGTCATGGCGGTGTCATGCATGACCACCATATCGTCTTGGTCTAATAGCTTCTGATACATTCCGAGCTTGAAGCCACGACAAAAATCCTGGTGATGTTTGTCACCAAAAAAGTTAGGACAGAAACTCCTAACTTTTTAGCATGCATGTTGTTCGTCACCACAAACTCACAGAGCTCTCAATAGATGCCATTCCGAAACCGATGTTTGCTTGTGAAGTAAAATGGTACATGAACAACCTTAACAAGTCTACAACTACAATGGAAGGGAAACAACTGTGTTGTTGGGCAATCAAATTCGGATGACACATGAGACGAGAAGAACAATGCAACAAGAGTAGCAAGCATAACTCACTCTGATTTGACAAAGGCAAGCCATCACTTGGCTAGATCCGTGGAGGAGGAATTCATTTCTATCATGCTTGTTTTCGAAGGTTCAGGTTTTCTTTTTCTCCCCTTTAGCTACACAGGTCACTTTAGAAAAGAGGCAATGAACAAATTTCCATTGCAAGCACTCCTAAATTGTTGCAGAACAGCACATCTAGCAATGTAATAGACCAAGTAGAAACCGGGCAAGGATTGACAAGTTCAGAATAAAAAAAAAACATCCTTCAAGTTGGAACGCACTTGATTCTGACCATGATGAACTTGTGGAGATTCATCACTTCAATTCCGAAAACTGGGCGTACAAAGAAAACAAAAGGAAATGGTAGCAGAAGCATTAGAATCAAATTATTGTGATTGATATCCTATCACAGAAACCAATTGTAAAATGAAGTATGTACAAACATTCCTTAATTAGCATAGATATGCTAAGTATCAGCTGAATGCTCTTTCAGTGGCATAAACAGTCAAACGTCAAATCACTTTGACTCCAGCTAGTTGATTATGATAGTGTCAAACTATCATAATTAGGTAGCATGTAATGTCATGGATGCCACTTATATCTTAGTACGTTTTATTCGGGTAAAGCAACTATAAGAGACTGCAATTTAACAATGAGATTAAACAAAACGGGTTACTTCTGAATCTGCAGGCTACTTCCCACAATAGTACCAGCAGCAAGAAACCATTTTAGTGATGAACTAAACTTCTGTTGTCAAAAACGAAAACAAAAACAAAACAATTAAAAACAGCTTGTGCAAAACCAAATATTTCACTTCAATGGTAGCCTACATCTAAGCATTTCTGACTATAAAAATCAATAAAGGCACATGAAACATTGTCAGACGAACTCAAAATAACTGCTTGTTTAGATTGGCTTTTCATGGATGTTTTTTGGACTGTATCAATCACGGAACAAGAGAGCAAAAGATACTTTCCTAACAGTATCAACAAGGGACATCACAACGTCTTCACATCCAACTCATGAAGGTAATCTGGATAAATCTCATGCTTAGTGCCACAAAACTGTAATAATAACATTCACATGTTTACCAAACAATAATGCGGAGACTGAAAAAGGAACAAAGTAACGCAATAAGAAGCTATTATTGCCTCAAACAACATAGTTAAAATTTGAAAAATCACAGAAAGAATTCCTCTTTGATTCATACTCCTCGACCAACTTTTTGACAGCATGGCTTATCAGTCTGCCATTATGTTTCATAATATCTGCATGTTGAAAGATTGTTAGAACTAAGAAAGTTTTCCAAAGATGAAATACGATGTATATTCTAATAATAACAACTCCACTTAAGCATGTTAGCACAAGAATGGTTAAATCCTCGGATGGTAAACATCGGTCTCTAGTGCAGTGCAAGGGTGTTCTTATGTTTTACATTCAAGCAGCTTGCAGTAAATTTCCAATATTACCAAGAGTAGATGCACGTGTATGGAAACTGATCCTACAAACAGCAATATGAGCTAAAAGTTTCATTGTAAATGACAGGGCGTCAATCGTCTTTTCAACTGACCAATAGTGGGGCCTAGCAAATGGCCCTTGGTCTGACAAAATTTTCTAACAAGGTATCATAACCAACCAGAGTTTAACAAACTAAACTGAACTAACCATAGGACAGGCAGAGGAACCACCAATTGCCCAATTCACCATGCTGAGAGGCAAGAAACAATAGGATAAAGGCTAGACTGGATAACGGCAGCAAAACGGATAGTCCTCCTAAACCCAGAAGCTAAGATGACTAACAATGGAAGCACGAAAAATTCAGCAGTGTCGCGGAGAGAGGGAAAGAGAAAGAGCGAGCGGGTGCTAACCGATGAGGTGCTGGTCCAGTGCGGCCTCCGCAGCAGCTGAGAGGCGCGTGCTTTCGCTTGGATTGTGGCGGCCCGAGCCCCTGCGCCTCGTCCTCGAATTCTCAGCCGGCGTGGTCCTCCTCCTGCGGCCGCAGCGGCCAGCCGCGCTTCTACAGCAGGACCACCAAACGGAGCTGGTGGACGACGAACAGAGCAAATACGACGGCGAGGCATGGGGCGACTTCGCGACCTCATCTGGACACGGGTGAAGGCGCGGACGGCCACGAACGCTGGCTCATCGATTGCGGCGCCCGTGAGAATTAGGGTTGGGAAGGGAGGGGAGGCGGTTCGCGTCCGCACTGCGGGGTCGGCGCTGGGAGGATGCGGGGCTGCGGAGGAGACGGCGGCGGCGACGGCGGGAGCGAGGGAGCCGAGAGCGCCTGCGCCTTGGGACGGGAAGGGAGCGCCGGCGGAGACGACGGGGAGAGCGAATGAGGTCTGCGAAGCCGTTTTTTTTTTTCTTTCGCAATCGGGGTCCGGGCGCGGGGGGTCGCGCGTTTTTAGGTGGGCCTCACCTGCACCAAAATTTTGTTGTGAAAACCCACAACACAAATAATAAGAAGTAAAGATTTTGCGTAGCCCATCAGCGTGAGCGTAAGACGACGTGTCAGGAGGCCCATGAGCTAGCCCATACAAAATCTGTCAGGAGATTTCCTCCAAAAAAAAATCTGTCAAGAGAATTGCAAACCAGTAAGCCCAGGCCCTCTGGAATCGCAAAGCGACGCCTCGCCGCCTGTCCGACCTCGCTGACGGCGCCTGCACCAAGCCGAGCCGAGCCCAAAGGTGCCGCCGCCGCCGCCGCCATGCTCCGGCGATCCCTCTGCAACCTTCGCCGCCTACCCTTCGCTGGGCCCGCCGCTTCCGATGGCGTCGCCGACCACTCGTGAGTTCCTGCTCTTTGAATCCCCAACCCCCTACAGTGAGTCCATAAGCTGGGATTCAGAGATGTCATGGTTTGATAAGCCTCATTTCGGGTGCTACACTGTTATTGCTTGCTTTAATCTTAGGCTGCCTTGAGTGTTACGGTCAAACGACAATTTTTAGTTTTGATTTGTGCCGAACTCTATAGCTCGCTGCAGTATTCAGTACACTAGTACAGTACTTTTAAACTTTAGTTGATCCTTGCTGTGCTGTCAATTGCAAATTGTGGTTCATAATTTCGCAACCTCGCAATGTTATTGAAAATTGGAACTTCTTCCCCGTTCCTCTCCCATGCCCATTACTGTTCCAATTGGACAGTCCTGCCCTTCCATCTATACTTACTGTCTTTATTGATTGTTCAAATACCGCAGCTTGTCTATTCGATGCCACTTTAGAATTTCAGATTTAAATATCAAGAAATCAAGAAATTGTTTACTAATAGTGTGGGCCTGGAATTTTGTATTAAAGCTCAGGACCATAATCAAGGGATTTTCATTTCTTTTTTGTTTAAGGAGGCAAAGTTGTTACCCTGAGACTAAAGTAGTACTTAACAGTGTGGGCACAGCATTCGGTCTTCAATGGCAGGTGTCCAAATCGTTGATGGTACAATGTTACCACTTCTAAATTGGATTATTGAACTAGAATTTACTAGTTGTGGCATGCATGTCTTTGTTGTGCCTGCTTCACAGTTAACAATTCCTCAGTGACACTTTTTTGCTGAATCTTTCCCTTTTTATTCACATTGTGTAGGTTCTGGAGTTCTCATGTCGAGGTACTATCATTTGCTTCTTTGTAAGCAAGTGGTTGCTCTTGCTCAATTCATTTTACTTCTAAACTGTTTGCATCACTGTTTCAACGGTTTAGGTCACAGCTTATTTGTGTAACAAGCATAATACCAGAGACTTCTCGACTAGTAACAAAGTTACCAGTGGTCGGCTATATCATCAAAAGGAGTTGAAATCAACACTTCATGTGAAGGTGCCCACAATACTGACTCTCATTTCGTATTTCTATTTATCTTTGTGATTCTTCCATGTTACCAATCCTTCATCCTGTTTGATCACTGTTAAGGTACCCTTGAACCTTGAAGTTACTTTTTTTAGTTGATCCACATGTCAAGGATTATAGTTGATATTCAAACAAGATGCCATCGCATGTTATTCATACTGGGAGGATTCAAGTCCCTCTTTTGTTGTTTTCATAAATAAATAATGGAAAGCCTTGGTGGCGTTGCATATTTCATTGTACATTTTCCTGGTCGCTAAGCCCTTGTGTGCCTTTATTATTTTATCTTATTTTTAGTGCAATTCCTATTTCCTTTCCTATGGATACATTTAGCTTCACAGTTCCTATATCGCGGGGACTGAAAATTTTGTTTTTTTAGGATAATGACTCAATAATCGATCGCATACAAGAGAGCACTAGAGGATTGAAACAAGGGCCACCTGGAAAAAATCTATCTTCTACAGAGAAAAGGAAATTTCTTGTCAACACTGTAAGTACAGATTTTTTATATTGTACTATTTGATTATACTACATCAAATTAACTTTATACATTTGTTGATGTACGATAATCATGCTCACAAACATATTTTGTATTGCATGTAATAATGGAATCAAATAGGCAACAATTTCTAGCATGCATGTCTCGTTTCATCTTTTGTTTACCAGGCATAAACTGCATCGTACACTTTATAGACTGTTTGCTTTTAGCTACATAATAGTAGTAAGTTCTCTGTCATCACGATTTCCTTGGTGTTAATAAAAGAATGATAGTGGGTTATTCCTTACATATGATGAAATGTTTAACTTGGAAAGTAGGCTATCCGAGCACCTTTGGCTGAATGACGAATTGGATCATATCCTCCTTGTAGACCATGATCAACATGGTGCATTGGCCTTTTGTCTTTTACCTGGGTCCACAAATTTTAGCCTTCATCCAGCGAACAGTATGGATGAAATGACACCACATGAGTGTCTTACAATTATTCACAAAGAATTTTGTTAACTGCAATCATGTCACTGCCTGACTGCCATGGCCCAATGCAACAAAATACTAACTATCGGCACTCTCTTACTGCAGCTTCTTAACCTCGAAGATTCAAAAGAAGTTGTTTACAATACCCTTGATGCTTGGGTTGCCTTTGAGCAGGACTTTCCTCTGGCCTCACTAAAGCAAGCACTTACTGCTCTTGAAAAGGAGGAACAATGGCATAGAATTGTCCAAGTATAGTAAATTTGTAGTTTATTTCAATTCTATTTTTCTTTTATACACTTTGAAGTAAACTTCATCTTACTACGTACTCAGGTGATAAAATGGATGCTAAGCAAAGGGCAAGGAACTACAATGAGAACATATGAGCAATTAGTGTGTGCACTTGAGAAGGATAATAGAGCAGAGGAAGCACATACAATCTGGCAGAAGAAAATAGCACATGACCTGCAACCAGTTCCTTGGCGTTTCTGCCATCTGATGTTGGCTATATACTACCGAAATAACATGCTAGACAGGCTCGTCAAGGTTGGACTTAATAACTTGTACTTCATATTGTATTATGATTACATACTTTTATAGTTTAATGTGGCAACATAATAACTTATATAAATGACCTTCCCTGCCTTTTTATATCACTTAGCTCTTCAGAGAACTAGAAGCATGTGGCCGTAAGCCTCCAAGCAAGGATATCATACGGAAAGTTGAAGATGCATATGAAATGCTTGGACTACAAGAGGAAAAGAAAACTTTGCTTGATAAGTACAAGGATTTATACAACAAGACATCACGAAATGATCGAAAGAAAGGCTCTAAATCAAAAACCACCGAGAGGAACAAAACTGCTGGTTAGCCTTGTGGTTCCTTGCCCTTTCTATGCCCTACAATGCAGCAACAAATCTGTCCGGACAAAACTGTCTTTTTTATCAGTTCCATTCTACATATATGCGAAATAACTTTCAATTTGGCTTGTACTCACCATCTAAGTGAGACATGTAATTACTAGTTCTAGATAGTTTGCTGCCTGGTAATCTGTAACAATGCAATTACAGACTTGATAGACCTGATATGTGGCTTCCAGTTTATTAATGAGGCATTTCTTGCTAGTAGGCCATAAAGCTGTACTGTAGGTATAAATGATAACAGAAGTCATTGCCATCTTTAGTATCCATGTAAAGATACGAAAGTTCTTTATTTTGTTTCACTCTCTATACTACATTCAGCAATATTATTTTGCCTGCAAAATTTCCTTTCTTTTCAAATGCAGAACTTAGTTATTTGGGAGGATATATGACAAATTCTTATAGACTGTGTACCATGAATTGAGTTCATATGTCTGGGGTTCCTACAACTTCTAACATTAGTGTTCTGTTGCAGATGATTGCAGCAAGCAAAGCATAGTTGAAACTTCTGAAAATCTCCCAGATAATTCTTGCCCTTCAGAAAAGGAACCGGTTGCCACCGTACAGTCAAGATAAGATGCAAAGTAGTACTGGAATTGGTGTAATTGTATATTACAAATTTTGCAGTTCAATTGATTTTACATTTTTCATCATGTTCCCTTGTCCTCCTTCCAGATTCATTACTGACATGCGATCGGAATCAGCCCAGAACCTGAAGCTGTGCACTAACAGTACACATGCATCCGATACAGTTTTGCTCTTAATAACTGATGCAACCAGTAGTGCACCCCTAATTCTGACAGAATGCAATCATATTTTCTTTTGAGGTCCCCAAACTTCGACCAATTGTTACTATCATCTTTGTCTGAGTTAGCTAAAAAGGTTCCATTGTATTTGTATACACTGAAATTGTTTGGTTCAGAGTGAAAGTGTTGCAATTTGTCCTTTGTGCCATGGTGTGCTATATGCATGCCATCTCAATCTCAACATGTATTACATTTTGAAAATGTTCGAATATGTAGCTTGTTTAATTTAAGTTTATGTGCTATTTGCATGGTGATTTGAATTGTAATGTTAAGGATTTTGAAAGCTTTGAAAGATAAAATAAAAGATGAATTTGGAAGTTATGATGACAAGTGAAGTAGTAAGCTTAAGTAGTGGCTTTGCTTTCATGATGCTTGCCCTTTCTTTCCTCACATCTTTGTGAAAGCAGGCCTTCAGGAACCATGAAAACATACACCGGAACTTTGAAGACAGCACTATCTTTGTTGGCCTAACCCAAAAAGAGGTGGATAAGGTTACTATGCCTGGTCTCAAGGAAGGCCTACATCTATTTTCGGCTTTTGAGTCCCCGAAAAACTAGTGATGGAACTCTGCTGTCTAGCATGTTTTGTGTTTGAAGTTAGTTCCAGTAGGCTGCATGCTCACTCGATGGGTACTCGCATAACGAGACCTGTATTTCAGGCATGTGCAACTACCGGCTCTGTGTAAGTGGTAACGGTTGTATCGAAACTTTTCATTATTTGTGTGTGTGAGAGAGAGAGATATCAGATAGTGTGATTCGGGAAGGCCAAAGTTGAGCTCCTATGAACACTACCCTAGTTTTTGTCGTTGCTTTGCATAACGGGAGGCTCCTCACGAATCCAGACCCTGTTTATAAAGTGATTGCCGCTCGAACGAGTTTGTGCGCATGGCATCTCCTTTTTCCTGCTTTGGTACTGAACGAATATTTCAAAATTCTTCCACCAATATGATATAAAAACAGGGTTGCATATCAACTCCTGTACTGGCGTCTCCTGTATTGTTTTCTTTGCGTACACCATTCTTGGAGAATCCTAATTTGCGGTCCTGTTACCGTTTTTGCCGTAGTTGAATCTGGCTTTACGTGGTCGAAGTTATCGAACAATAAGCAGCTCAGTTCACTGTGGCCCGTCTGAAAATGTACGGAGGCCCCATTGAAGAATCACCGGGTTTTTCACTGCATGGTCAGGACACAAGTTTGCAGAATCACCAGGAAGTCATGTTGTGGGATTTTTACTGCATGGTCAGGACTCAGGACACAAGCAAGTTGCTACTCCAAAAGATTGGTAATGCGATCTGGTGCGGCCTAGTGGGCAACATCCATTCTGATGCTAAAGATTGCCGGCCCATGTCCATCCAAAGGGATTCCATTAGTCACCCATCCTCGATTTATTTTATTGTTACCCCGAATCTGATACAGTTTGCTACTAGTGTAGCTTTCATTTTTCATTTTTAAAGTATTGACCGACGACAATCTGACTCAATGCCAAACTTAACTGACTCACTGACTGGAAAGAGCTAGGGTGTGTTTGGTAGTAGCTTCTTCACCGGTTTTTCCACATGCTTATTCTACTGTAACGACACTGTTTGACACTATTTATCTGACAAAAAGCCAGAATAAGCAATGTTTTGGAGGCTTTTTTTGGCTTATGCTCTGCGCTACAGTGCATAAGCCGGTGGAGAAGCTGGGCTACCAGCCAAACATGCCCCTAATACTACTATATGCAGTGATTTCTTATTCGCCAAGGACACATGCGTGAAACGAAAATGTTGGAAGGATGTTGGTTCTGTCGCAGTATTATTTTACAAAAATCCTACTACCAGTAGAGCTACCGGACGTGTGACGTTAGATCCGACAGCGTTCAGATAATTCAGGCAGGCGTGGGGCAAAGCAAGCGCAAGGACCACCGAATGAGATGCGTAAGCACACAGAAAAATGTCAAACCCCGGCACAAATTACGCATATCTTTATTTGTTGCTGCCGACCATTTTGATTTCAGTACTAATCCCTTGTGTCCGATGCAACAAAGTACATTAGACCGACTGACAGCTGCCTTGAATCAGGTGTTATTAGCAACAAGCTGATTTCCTAGGGTGAAGAATGAAACCCAGGTTAGCTGAGGATGGACCTCATCTCTCTTACTGTGAAGAGACATCGAGCAGTAACGCCAAGACACTGACTCGATCGATGGATGGAGCCAGCGGGCAACAACCAACAAGACTAACATTTTTGTACAAGGAGATAGACAATCGATCAGCCTTCCGTTTCTTTCTTTCTTCCTTGGGTTCGGCTCAGTTTCCCTTATTTCCTGATTGTTTCTGCTAGCACCTATACAAGCATCTGTCACTGAAAAGAGAAGATCCACTGGTCACCAAACTTGCCCACCTACAGCCGGCTGATCTATTACACCCCCACTCTGTTCTCCCCCATCTTCCTCAAGCTGTCCAACATATCAAATTTCTGGGTCCGATAGAATGCACGAGTTATGACAAAATCGGTAAACAATGATATATACATGTAGTATGAGTTGGATAATATGCAATGACAGTTCAGTTTTTTTACTGCACGGGCAGGACAACATGGAGGCTTCAGTAATGGATTGAAGTAATGGAGTATATAGGTACTGTAACAATCAATGGATATAACCACGGGAGAGAGAAACACAGAGAGATAGGTACCGGCTCACCGAGTGATACAGGGTCGTCGCTCTTATTCTACCACACCAACCTTCAATCCCAATCCGGCTTACAGAAAGGTCGAGGAGAAAAGGGGAGCATGGTTGGTCCAAACTGCTCCCACGTTATCACCCAGAGAGATAGTGGGCAGCATCCATTCTGATGCTAGAGATTCTTGCACTGCAAAAGAAAAGAGAAAAAACAAGGAAGGATTTGAAATGGGAGACCAAATAAAGATAGCATAAATCCAAACCGCATTGCAGAGTAATTTAGATGGGAAAGCCAAAATGTAGCACATAATGACATCCCTACATTATTTGCTCAGGTCCAGGTCACGTAGTATAGTGTGCATTGGATCCAGATTATACTATGCAATGCGCAGGCGTGAGGACGATCTGATTTTTCAGCTGACTGGTGACAGTCATCGTGCGCACGTGTGTGCAGCACAAATGCGGGCAGGATGTTGGTTTGTCAAGATTATGAGAGAGCAAAGCGAAGCAGCGCGTGGATGGATTAGTAGCAATGGGAAAAAAATCATGGTTCCGAAACCTCGACGCGAATTAGGCGGTGGTTTGCTGCTGACCACTGAGTAGTATAGTATCCCACTTTGTGTCTGATGCAAAGTACTACTACGAGTGTTAGATCAGTGAGTGACAGCAGCCTTGAAAGCCCTTGTTTATTAGTGGTCAAGTACTCGATCGTCCGAAGCTGAAATTAGACCGAGAAGGATCAACTGATGAGGAGATATGGAGCAAAGGACAGGGACAGCATGTGCATGTGAAGCAGCAAACAGTGAAGAGGACAAACCATTTGTTCAGAAAAGATTAATCCATCCATCCAGAAGTGTTCAGAAAAGATTAATCCATGCATGCAAGCAAGCAGCATCTCGTTCGCTGACCACAGGGGAAAGGGCCAGATCTGTGGCAAGCCGCGCTAGCTTACATCTGTTGCAAATGGCAGCATCCATTTCTGGGCACCGTTACAATACAGAAGAAATGTCACGCTCAGTGGATCGCACTGCCGTTACGCTCATTTCCGTATGTGGTGGTAGACGGCATGGAACTCGGAAGCACCTGTCACTGAAAAGCAAAGCAACCGGCCCCTAAACTTGGGGCGGCGGCAGCAGCTGGCTGCAAACTGATCGACTGAATTGCCACTACTTTTCCAAATCTTTATTCAACAAAGCACATTTACAAACCTTTTCTTCGTCAAATTGATGTACCGCATATAACAAGAACCGTAAATACAGCAACTTGTATTATGTCAGGTTAAGAAAAGATTTCATAGAAAAAAAAAGTTAAGAAAAAATTGAGGGACAAACACAAGGTTGGTCAGAGAAAGAGGCGCGTTCAAAGCAAAAGGACCGACCCTGCTGCAAAAGCATCGCAAAGCTGGGTTCTTGGGGAAGAGAGAGAAGGGGTTTAGCAGGCGGGCCAGTCCACTTCACTCTTCTTCCTCTTCCTCCACTTGTGTGAATGCCCGGTGGAATGGTGTGGTTGGTTGGTTGGTTGCAGGCTTGAACGCGCCCCAATCGAGGAAACAAAACCGCCGGAGTACTAGTTAGCAGCCAGCATCCCACGAGCAGGAGCAGAGGCGGCGGCAGAGGAGGTGCCGGTAGTATGAAGGGCCACAATCAGCAGCATTCCTCTCCCCTGTTGCCACCCAAGCGCCGCTGCAGCGGCCTGGCCGCCGCCGTGCCGGCGCTCGTCGTCTGCTCCATCCTCCTGCCCCTCGTCTTCCTCCTCGGCCTCCACCGCCCCGGTACCAACGCCCTTCCCAGCCTCGCCTCGGATTTGTGCTCATTCTCTACGTGCTTCTCTAATTATTACAGTGTCTTGCTCTGTTCTTCCTGCGCAGCCTATGGCTCGGAGGGGAGCGCTGCCGTCGTCATCAGCACCGTGAGATTCTTCAGTCAGCTCCTTTATAAAGGAA
>LAPY01000608.1:20021-40002 GCA_000970635.1 Eragrostis tef
CGACTCGGGGTCGGGCGAGGCGGAGGCTTCGAGCCCCACTTTCGTATCCTTCATGTGCCTAAGCCGAAGCCATCAGCTGGCTATGACAGTGATTTAAGTATCCCTGATTAGGATACCTTAATCTAGGTATCCGACACATATAATGTGTAAATGATTAGAATACGCAGGTTTAAGCAGCAAATATATCGAATTTGTCGACTAAATGTATACCTCTTTAATGGAAACGGTGTAGTCATTTGCATGATGTATCATGTTCTTTACAAACTGAATGATAGCCAGGTAAATCCGCGGGAGCTCATTCAGCTTCTGATAGAGCCCGTAGTAGACATGATTGGTTATGTCGATGAAATCTATAATGCGCTTCCAGCGGTAACGAGGCGTTTTCACAAAGAGTGCATTTGCAAACTCAGTTCTCCCTATGTCATCAAGATCATTCCACATAAAACCCTGAACTTGTAGATAACAAGCAATTCTTTCCTCCGGCTCTAACAGAATTGGATGCTGCAAAACAACATCCACCCATGTACTGCATGCAAAAGGAAAATATTTTTAGGCACATTGCCAAACAATTAAACGGAACAAATTCTGTTTCTAACTTCACCAACAAAAACTTACTCAAACTTCTATGTTAATGCTTATATATCATGATGGTAAGAAATTAATCCCTCAAATTTCCAACTAGCTTGGTACGAGAAACAGGATAATAACTGAATCTGTCTCAAACAAAAAATTGAAGGTATACAAATACAAAAAAAACTACAAAAATTATACCATATGATATAAACACCATGCAAACTACCATCCGTGCTTATTCTCTCAAGGGGCATATTTAGGAATATAACTAAGCATATAATAAAGGTGTATTTATCCAAATAGAATACCAAAATCAAGACATATAAGATCTGTATGCAGTAATCGGACAGAATACTCTATATGATATGAACATCCTCTTCCTGGGGAAGAGGATCAATATATCTGTTATATAGCTTATCCATTAGAACCATTCGCGTGCCTCAAAACAACCATATTTGAGATCCCCTCAAGGAAACACAAAGAAATGTGTTTCCTTCAGGCTTCATTGAGCATATATCAAACTTATATAGAATTCAGAGTTCAAGAGATTACTCGGCTCCCATCAGTTCGGTGCCGAGAAGGAAATGAAGACTTTGCCAAGCAGCACTGCTTGTTGCATTGAAAAATGCATTGTTTTGAATGAACATTCTCAGATCATAAACATCATCCACAAAGGTGTTATCTCGGTAAATAATCTTTGCTACATTTATTAGTTTAACCCTTCCTGCAGAAACAACATAACTTGTGGCATTGTCAAGACTACCATGCACCACACCTCGAGCTCTAGCCAAAGAGAGAGCAACTATGAACGATCTGCATAATAAGATAAAATTCAGTGTGTTCATGTTCAATATAATACATTTTTGAAATTATCAGACTGTCATGCACACCTAATTTGGTTCCTCCAATGGTCAGTCAAGCAAGATGGGTCGCCTTCTTTAAGAAATCCTGGAAGAGTGTTGCAAGTTTCATTGAAATACCCATCAAACCGTTCATATACGACTACCCAACTGCTGATCTTTTCACAAAAAGCACTAAAATAAGCCTCCACAACAGCATCCGAGCGGTCACAAATTTTGTGAGTACTCTCAACAATCCGTTCAGCCATTGTTCCATGGTGTGTCCCATTGCCCAAAAGAACCATGGTCACCTCAAATTCCCGGGGCCCAGACTCTAAATGAATACACATAGTGCCTTGAGCAAAGGATTCTCCAGGTGTATAATCAAACTTGTATGATCTCACGAATCCCCCGACAACTGCCTGCATTCAGCAATTAGAAGTTAGGGGGACTCTAAAAATTTTTACAGCAAACATTATTTGCTACTACTGATGCATCATACAGCATAAAGTTATTAATTATCAAGCCCTATATATAATGCAGTAATAGAGACGGGACAGTGACATGCATAAGCATAACCAACTATGCTCTCTCTCTCTCTGATGTCTTCACCATACAGGCATCCATGCATGGTGAATCAATTTGACACGTATTTCTTGGTGACTCTGAAAGAAGAATACATTTTGAAATGACAACGGTAAAAAAGAAGCATGAAATACCAAGATCTGAGAGAGAGAGAGAGAGGTCACTTGTTTTCACATACTTGTTTCTACCCAGAAAATTGACAAAGAGAGGCTATCTTTTTTGGAAAAAAAATCGCATCAAATTTTGTGCGATCACTTGTTTCTACATACTTGCTTCTACCCAGAAAATCGACCCCCAAGCGTAATCTTACCTTTTAACAGGAAAATAAATGTAATCTTAGCTAGCTACAAAGGGAAGTCCAATAGAAAATATATGGCCACAAATTAAAGACCTGTGTCGGTGCAGCTGATCCCGCTGGCTGGATGTTGTACTGGCTCCTTTGGTGCCCGTACCTCGTGACATGGGCCTTTCGCAGCTCCACAACCTTGTCAGCAAGGTACTCTTCTATCGGAGGCATTCTTCTCTTCTCTAGGGCTGCTTGGAGTTCTTCGGTTTCGTTGTCTTAGCGAGGGAGAGGGAAGGGTGAAGGTAGGATGGAGGAGGGAGGAGAAGAGAAGAGGGTGAAGCGCAATGAAGCTGGCTGGAATTGGAGTGACTAGTTGGTGCATTGATGCGGGTAGAGGGTGAAGCGCAATGAAGCAGCTCCGGCAGTCTGGCACTGTAGCAGATAACGTGTCTACCAGCAGGTGGCTGAGGCACCCATGCAGGCACAGTACTACTGCGAGCTAGAACAGCTAGGGCTCGATGGATTGCATCCTCTCTTCTTTTCCTCTGTTCTCGTATTGTTTGATGCATTGCATAGTTCAGTGGCCTTCGAGCGTTGTTCAGAATTTTCTAATTCAACTAAATGCGTCTTAACCATTGGATCTGAACCTACTTCTTTATTACTTTTAAGCAATGCTCATCATTGAACGACATTCACTTTTGGTTGGAGCATGAAATTTTTTGCCATTTACGACCACAAGAGAAACAGCCCAGATAACTGAGATAAGACCTCTGTGATTGTATACGTTTGATCATATCAGTATAGAGCCCTGCTATAGGTCCGACCAGACCGTCCGACTTGTGACCAACTGTGGCAATCGTGTGATGCAAAATGATTCATTAGCCGAATCATACGCTAAGCAGCCGTAGATGATGTGCGGTCGTACCAAAGTCGGACACATGGGTCGGCTCTAGCATTTTTATCAGTATATATGGGCCTTTTCAATTAATTAACTTGGAGTCCTGATTTCCTTTGATTGTATATGTTTTACTCCAAATAAGACAATTCTGCATTTGACGTCAGTATATATGGACCTTTTCAATTAACTTGGAAATTACCATCTCATGTTCTGAAGTATATTGCCACCGGGACAAGAAAGGAAAATAAATTGACGTGGCTAAAAGTCAAATATTGGAAACCTTCTCAGACATTTCTCGAATTTGAGTGCAATTCATAAATGTATTTGATAATTTACATAACATTTCAAGCAAAGAGCAAGAAAATACTTCATTTGGTGTTTATCGTGCCCTATATAAACATGCAGGCGTCAGTCTAGGAGGGCAACCACGTTTACCACCAATAGCTTTCATTGTGCCTCTCTTTTTCACAGTCGGTTCCTACATGGCCATGTGAAGGGCTTATTTTTAGGGACATTTGTATAAACGGTTCACTTTTAGATGCAAATTAATGATTAGGTCTCTTTTTTTAGACAAACGGCCCTCACATGATGTTCCTTGTGCCTGACCGAAGAATTGAATGTGGCATTGGGATTTAAATTCATAACCCTAACTCAAAACAAATGTTGCCAGTGCTGTCAAAACGATATTCATGTTATTCATATTTAAAACCATTTAAATTCTGCGACAATGGCATTTGAAAGATTCATATTTGGGCACTTATTTAAATATCGATTTTGAAAACAGGTCTAGATTTGCAATTCTTTGTCAAAACAAGACCGATTTTGCAAAGGGCGTATTAGTCTTTTTGTAAGCCATTTAACGCCGTCAACTACTGGAATAGGACCTCTTTATAGCTTTAAGTTTAAAAAACAAGACCGTTTTTGCAAAGTCTAAAAAAAGAGACCGATTCCATAATTGACATCCAAAACATAATCGTTTATGCAAATGCCCCTTATTTTTAGAGCAACTCCAATGAAAACCCTTAAAACAAAGCCCCTATTTTGTGAGTAGGGGCTCTCATTTTCATCTAGGGGCTTGATTTTTACCATTTGCTCCAAACGCAGCCCACAAACTTCAGCCCCTACTCTTTTTCTTACAAGTGGGACCCATCCGTCAGTGTCTCTTCTTTTTACGCCCAACCCACCGGTCTCTCTCTCTCCTGTCTTCTCACCGCAACACTCTCTCTCTTCTCTCGATCTCTCTCTCGGCGGGGGCCTCTCCGGCCGTCCAGCGGCCGTGCAGGCCCGCTCCTCCCTCTCCCTCTCCCTCTCGGCGAGCTGCCTACCCTCCATGCCGGCCTCGCCTCCCAGAGCCGGATCCACGGTGGGGGTGGCCAGGTCCGAGGGGAGGGCGACAGCGGGGGCAGCTCGCTGTCGGGGCAAGCCGACGGTTGGGCGCCCTAGTGGCTGAAGCTTGTGCCATGACGACAGTTGCGTCAGGTGAGCGCGTGAGAGATGGAATAGGGGCCGGCCTCCAGACCCGTGGGAGAAGGGGCTGGGAAGAGAAATCTGGGGGCCTCCCTACGGTAGGGACTTGAGTTGGGGTCCTGTTGAAGTGAGGTTTTTTATCTTCCATCTCTAAATATCGAGTTGGGAGTGGAATAAGGGCTTCTATTAGAGTTGCTCTTGCTACTCCTACACTCTAGTGAATGAGAAGTGTTTTTCCGTGCTCAAGGACCTCATGGACGAAAAATTTACTGTGTCCAGGGATCGAAAAATTTACCACCTCTGCGACACATACGCGCACACCACACCGACGAGATTCTTTGTTGCTCAGGAGTTGCGCGGTGCTGCCTCACGCAACGGGTACATGTCTGTCCGTTGCAGTAACTGCCCCTGACCCGCGGGCGGGCGGGCGGAACGTTATATAAGTATACATCTGACCTTTATGAAACCTTATTTACAAATAGACCCTCCAGGGCATACTCATATGGCTGAGATGGGAGAGAGGAGGTGCCACAATCCCCGTCGCCCATATGAGAGCTGGCTGCCGGACTTGTGCGGGCTGAGGAGCCGGTGTAGGGAACGTCGAGCAATCTTGAGTTGTCACATCTTTCCTTTATGGCTCGTGGCACCCGCGCGATCTTTTTGCAGAAGATGATGATCTTGTATTGACCAGAGGAGAAATTGAGAAAAGTGAACAAAGAAAGATGTCAATTGGTACGGCGCCTGTCCCGCGCCCGATCTCCGCCATCCCTCTCTTGCTCCTTTTCGCAGATGGATGAATCAGCAGGTAAGGTACCACGGTCTGCCACAGCATGTTTGCAACTAATCAGCAATCACTGTTACACAGCTGTTCGGGAATCGCGATCCTAACGGATCATGGATGCATGGAGATTGCTTGGTTGGTACAGTTTGGTACCACGTGCGGTAACGAATTTCTATTGGGTTTGCCGGTCACTCGTATAACGTGCTTACGAGAGACGATTACTCGTACAAGTCAAGGAGTACGTGTGTTGATAGCAACTTAGCAAAACTAATCAAACTGTATATTCGTACCTACGAATACATCCACGCATAGGTATTGCACTGTGCAGTGTTGTTGTCTGGCCTGTCTCCTTGGCGAGCACTGTCTCCTTGGCGTGCACTGTACAGTGTCCTGGAGCGTGCTTGCAGCGGCAGGTCCCCATCATCCCGCAGTGGGATTCCCGCTCATGAAAGACCGTTGGACAGGAAGAGGCAACCTCTTCAGCTGGTGGAGCCCGTCTTGTCTGTCCCCGCAGTAATTCCCGACGAGGATCGTGGTTGAAACATCATGCATCCAGTTTGGAAAGCAGTTTCTGTAACAACAGGATTAGGGTTAACCTGCCGCCGTTCAGAGTCAGCGGGACCTCAAAAAATCAACGACCTTTCCCAAAATGCTGGGTTCTTATTATATTCTTTTCTCTTTAGGCAAAGTAAGAGTCGTCCTTATTTATGCACGATGCAGTGTGTATACAAACCGTAGTCGACTCAACTATCTCCGGCTCGTTGACAAAAAGAGCAAAAAGAATCGGAAACAGAGACCAACTCCAAAACTCACACTGGTTATTATTCTATGCTCCTACAATATACGTGTCCCCGCACAAGCGATTCACACATTGGCTAATTCACCATATTCGTCTGGCTGCTTTGCAGCAGCTGTTTTGCAGCAGCTACAGTGTTTCAGTTATTTCTTCTGCAACCGCTACAGTGTTTCTGCAGCAGCTACGGTGTTCGCAGTTATTTTTCTGCAGCCGTAGCTGCAGCCTGAGGCTAAATATTCTTTTTGGCTAGTACGTCCGGAGGAGGTCTACTCTTTACCTGTGCTGGTGCAAAATACTACTCATATATACTACGCCCTACTGAATAGAAAGGCCAGCTAGTACAACCTCAATTGTTTGACATGCTTATAACTGAGCTTTTGGATTCCTCTAGTTTCTTGTACTAAATTTGTAGAAGTTGAAAATTATGATTGATAAACAACTAACTACTACTAAAATGTCATAACCTAACGAGTACTGGTAGTACATATCTAGGGCTCTTTTAGAACGCAGGATTGTAAAAATGTAGGAATAGAAAAAACACAGAAATAGAATAGGATAGCATACGCAAAACAGAGGATTGGAAAATACAGGAATTTTGTATGAGTGGTCGTTTAGATGGGCACATGAAAAACACAGGAAAATTAGAGAGCATGTAACTTAATTATGGTATATCTAATGAACTCAGGTGGCCTCTACAGGCCTAATTATTCCCTTTCGACAGGGGCGGAGCTACATGTGAGAGACTGGGTGCACCCACAAGAAAAAAAAAATTTCAGTGTAGTTCATTTATGGTATATCTAATGAACTCAGGTGGCCTCTACAGGCCTAATTATTCCCTTTCGGTGTTTCTTATGGCTTCTACCGGCCTAATTATTATCCATCATGCAAAGGGCATCCAATAATCTTGGGAAGGCACCGCAACTACAGTATCTCATCTCATTATCTTATCCACTCGCTCACCTCCGATGCGCCATAGGTCTCGTCTCCTTATCAGATAGAAAAAACTTCCATCGATTCAGCATCGAGCTACCTCGCTTCGTGGATCCGGCGCGGGAGATGCTGGTGAAGATGGCCAAGGTGGCGCGGCCATCTGACGGCAACGAGTGCAAGCTCGCGACGAACGGCAACGTCGGCAAGAGCACCACAGGTGAGATCCCGACGCGCGGCGGACGGACGGCGTGGAGGTCGAGCTTGCGACCCTCAACGGGCGGGCAACGGCGAGGTCGAGCAGCCGACCCACCGCGAGCGGACGAGGAGGAAGTCGAGCAGCAGGCCGGGCGGCGGCCTCCTCGACGGCCGTTGTTCCTCCACTGGCCGCAGATTATTCTTGTTTCTCTCTCTCCTTCGTACTCTAGTCTCCTGTGATTTGCCTTGGTCCTACGCGTTGACAGAAAAAGAGGTCCGACTGGATGTTTCCTTTCCTCCGTTTTTCCTCTGAAATCGGTGGCGCAGGAATTTTTTCTCCAAAATTCCTGTGGTGCAATCCTGTGAACCAAAGGCTGCTACAATGCTAATTTCTATAGGAACCGGAATCCTTTGTTTTTCCTACAGAATTCCTATGAACCAAAGGAGGCCCTGTTGTTAAATGAACTAATCATACGGCTAAAGCTGCCGCTTTGTAGCCGCGCAGAAGCACGCATCGCTGCTGCCGGCCGATCTCATCAGCCTCATACGATCGACCAATATTATTGGCAGAATCCGAGCCGGAGTTCCTGGACACTTGGGACTTGGGAAGCTCCCAACGACAGAGCACTAGCTGGCGCCTCGCAGTGGCGAAGCTAGAACTCTAGACACGGACCAGATGCACACTTTGTTCGACAGGCTTTCGTATCGACGTAGTGGTGCACAATTTTTGTTCAAGGTAGTGCACATAAGGTAAAAATTAGACGGCCATGCAATCCATTATGCGCACTCTGTAATGAACAACCGGAAACAGCGATGCACCTATGCTTGCAATGCCCATATGCCTTGCAAATTTGGCAACAAATTAGTGTCTGGACAGGCAATATAGTCCAGCCTCCAAATGTAAAGAGCAAATCTACTCAAGAATGGTGGACTGAAGCCATGGAAACCTCATCAAAAGAGCAACGCCGATCAAAAGCAGCTGTTATGATTTACACTGCATGGCATCTATGGAACGAGAGAAACAGGAGGATTTTTGCCGACACAGCAATGCAGCCGGTGGAGGTAGTGAATCTAATCAAAGAGGATATGGCGTTGCGTGCTAGAGCTTGTGGAGTGACTCAGTCTCCTCCACTGCAAGTCGAGAGCAATCAGCAAGCAATGTAACTTTTAAGTGTATTTTTTGTAAACATCTCTTTTCTGCTTAATGAAAAGGCAGTGCTCCTGCCTGTTTTTTTCAAAAAGGAGCTCAAGCACAGAATATTGGGCTTATCAGCAGTAGAGAAACTAAGGCTGCGACAGCAGTCGAGACTCACAAGCATAAAAGCAGGAGAGGCCCACTCAAAGCTTTTCTTCCTAAGGGCAAATGGGAGAAAAAGAAAGAATTTTATCCAGTCCTTGCAAGGTCACATGGGGCAAGTCCATACACACCAGCAAAAAGAGGAAGTTGTGTATGACCACTTCGCAAATCTGTTGGGAGAGCCAAGACAGAGAACATTTACCTTTGACTGGGATAGGATTGGGATACAAAGACAAAACCTTGATCATTTGCAGCTGCCATTCACTGAAGATGAGATCTACAAAGTGGTCAAAGAATTGCCAAATGAAAAATCCCCTGGACCCGACGGTTTCATTGGCATTTTTTTCAAAACAAGCTGGGAAATAATAAGAGATGATGTGCTGCAGGCAGTTAACAGTTTCTTTGACCATCATAGACATCACCTGAACCTGCTAAACTCCGGCCTCATTGTGCTCATACCGAAGCAGGAAGGAGCAAATTCAATGGCTGACTATAGGCCCATAAGTCTCACACACAGTGTGGCTAAGCTCATCTCAAAGCTGCTAGCAAATAGATTAGCGAAAGAACTTGAGAAAATAGTATCCAGAACTCAGAGCGCATTCATAAAGAAAAGAAGTATACTGGATAATTTCCTCTACACTCAGAATCTAATCCGTGAAGTACACAGAGCAAAGATGCCAACTCTATTTTTGAAGCTGGACATTGCTAAAGCCTTTGATAGCGTGAGATGGGACTATCTGATGGAAGTTTTGCAACAAATGGGGTTCAGCACGAGATGGAGGGAATGGATATCAGCTCTCCTAGCATCATCAAACTCGTCAGTGTTGCTGAATGGAGTGCGAGGCAAAAGTTTTAATCACATGAATGGTTTAAGGCAAGGAGATCCCCTCTCGCCTATGCTCTTCATTCTTGCTATGGAGCCACTTCAAAAGATTTTGGCGCTAGCAACAGAGGCAAATCTCCTAAAGCCAATCAATAGTAGAGTTGCAAAACTAAGAATAAGTATGTATGCAGATGATGCTGCGATTTTCGCAAACCCAAACAGGGAAGAAATACAAGTTATCCAGCAAATACTTCAGGCCTTTGGAGAAGCATCAGGACTGAAAATAAACATAAGGAAATGTGCAGCGTACCCGATAAAGTGTGATGGGATCGATCTGAATGAAGTCATGCACCCATTTCCATGTGAGATCAAAGCATTTCCATGCAAGTATCTCGGATTGCCACTAAGCATCAGAAAATTGAGAAAAGGAGACGTGCAACCATTGATCGACCGAGTTTCGGCTAAATTACCATTGTGGAAAGGGAAATACTTGGATAAATCAGGCCGGCTAAGGTTGGTGAATTCTGTGCTATCTGCGGTGCCTATATACCACATCACGGTGTTTCCCTTGAAAAAGTGGGCCATAAAATGCTTAGACAAAATAAGAAGAAGTTTCCTCTGGAAGGGAAGTGAGAATGCTAATGGGGGACACTGCCTAGTAAACTGGAAGCGTGTTGCGCGACCAAAAAAACTGGGAGGCCTTGGCATACAGAACCTAGAGTTCTTCGGAAGGGCCCTCAGACTTAGATGGCTTTGGTTTGAATGGACTGACCAAGAAAGGCCATGGGTAGGAACACAAGTGCCATGTGATGCGATAGACAGACAATTTTTCAGAATAAGCACAACAGTGACAGTGGGAGATGGGCGCGCGGCAAGATTTTGGCAATCCAGTTGGCTGCATGGCCAGGCCCCAATGGACCTAGCGCCAGACCTGTTCAAGCTAGCACATAGAAAGAACAGAACGGTGCAACAAGAACTGCAAGGAAACCAATGGACGAAAGTATTTGAAAGATTGGCAACAGTGGATCAAATGGCACAATTCGTCATGCTCTGGAGGCTGATAGATGGAGTTCAGTTGAATGATCAACCAGACCAAATAAGATGGAACTGGACAGCTCATGGGCAGTATACAGCCAAATCAGCATACCTCGCACAATTCAAGAGTTCGTACAACACATTTGATGCCACAACTATATGGAGAGCACATGCAGAAGGAAAACATAAGTTCTTTGGATGGCTTCTCATGCAACAAAAAATCCTAACAGCAGACAAACTCCAGATCAGAAACTGGCCATGCAATCCATTATGCGCACTATGTAATGCACAACCGGAAACAGCGATGCACCTATGCTTGCAATGCCCATATGCCTTGCAAATTTGGCAACGAATTAGTGTCTGGACAGGCAATATGGTCCAGCCTCCAACTGTACAAAGCAAAACTACTCAAGAATGGTGGACTGAAGCCATGGAAACCTCATCAAAAGAGCAACGCCGATCAAAAGCAGCCGTCATGATTTACACTGCATGGCATCTATGAAACGAGAGAAACAGGAGGATTTTTGCCGACACAACAATGCAGCCGGTGGAGGTAGTTAAACTAATCAAAGAGGATACGGCGTTGCGTGCTAGAGCTTGTGGAGTGACTCAGTCTCCTCCACTGCAAGTCGAGAGTAATCAACAAGCAATGTCTCCGTCCGTTGGGCTTCTGTTCTCGAGTCTGTTGCTGGGTGTTTGCCCGTGTATACGTTGAGTGTTTGCCTGTGCAACCTTCTATACGAAGCGTCATATAGGTTTGGAGTTGAGAGTTTAGACTATACAAGACTTTTAGATGACCAGTTGTATTCATGTGTGCTTGTAACCTGATGATGTACTCAACTATGGTCTAATATATTTCTTCTTTCATCTAAAAAAAAGGACCGCGAAGGCGTAAGACGTGCACGCGAAGGGTGACAGTAAGCAAATGGTAGAGAGACGTAAAGGCGTACTATTGATGTTATGTATTGCAATGTAATTTAGACCCTTTATATTGGCACCACACATGATGCGTTACTTATTTTTTGGCTCATGTACTTTGAGGACGCAATATACGATGTTTTGCTCAGGCATCCATGACACATAAACTGCACTTGGAAGAAGAAATTTAGTTTGTTCATGCTTTCCATTCTCCTTTATAGGTATATTCTCCTTATTCTATTTTTCTTCTTCTTTCGAATCATAAATTGCCTCAATGGTCTATATTGTGCTCCACCTCTGAGCCATTTGGTCACTATGTCTGACTGTTCCCTGCAAATGGCTGCTCATATAGTGGCAAATATGAACAAGCTTCAGAAAACACTATCGTGTATGGCAGCACCAATGCAGTGCAATGGGCATGTATGAAGAATCGTTTGTTTTTCCATTACGCCTGCACATATGTAAACATAGAGATTAAGGGAGTGGTGTTTATTAATTGGTTACCATAATTCTTCGGTTCGACCATGTTTCTATATGTAATTGTTAGAAATGCATCAGCAAATAACTGCTTGCTCTTTTTCTATTAAACTAGCTGATAACAAGAAAAGAAAGCTCAGGTTTGTAAAGCAGCAGACACATATGTGTTGTAGGATCAAAAGAATAATCACATTCTTATCAAATGTAGATTGAAGTTTCATTTTTATCAGGAAACCATTGTGGCGTCGGGCGGGGCCCATGCGCCCTCCTGCCACGGTGTGCTCCTTGGGGATTTCATCGGATCCTGATGACTGCTGGCTGTGTGCCCCGCCACCATGGCGTGCCCGCCGGGGTGTTCATCAGAACGATTGCTGGCCAGGCAACTCAACCAATCTCTCTCTCTCTCTCTCTCTCTCTCTCTCTGACCGATACGATTTTGATTTATTTGTCTAAGTTAATCCTTCTAGCTTCTGGTCTATTTGTGTGCTTGTGATTCCAGCACAAATCCACCAATCACGGATGGTCGGCAAGCCTTGGTGTTGAGACAGCCGCACCTATGCTCGGAGCCCTTCGGCGACGTAAGGGTGGCTCCACAGATTTGCATCCTCCTTCCTCAGCTGTTTTTGACAGGAGACGGCAGCGGACGAGGTGGATGGCGGATGCCGGGGCTGACGACAGCAAGAGAGGTGGCCTCCTGACCTGCCATACCCGACCACTCCGGCCTATTATATGATAATTTGGAATTTGGTAAACATCCATGTAACAGAAAAATTTAGAGCGGGCATGAGGACTGATTCATATTTGATACTAGGTAGGACAATGAGGAATTGGTTACAATTTCTAATTATTTGACTTTATTTTGGGAATTTGGACAATTGGATGTTTCCTTTCTGTGTCTACCCCCCCCCCCCCCCCCCCCCCGCCCTTTTGAATCATAATCTACTGCAGTAATCCAGATTGTAATGGAGCTCTGAGCCAATTGTGTAAATGATCATCATGATTTAGATATTTTCTGTAGATACATGCTTCATAAGATGGCAAAAATGAATAAGCTTCAGATAGCATTGTTGTTCATTGACAGAGTCCAATATTTTCATTACGCCCAGATTGTTGGAACAGTTCGATGGTCACTACAATTCTTTTGAGTATATTTCCATGTGTACTGAGGTTACAAATGTGAGGCCAACCAACTATTTGTGCTCTGTTAAACCATTTGCATACTATAAAAAGACGGCTTTGTCAAACCGATATTTTCATTACGCCCAGATTGTTAGAACAGTTCGATGGTCACTACAATTCTTTGAGTATATTTCCATGTGCACCGTGGTTACAAATGTGAGGCCAACCAACTATTTGTGCACTGTTAAACCATTTGCGCACTATAAAAAGACGGCTTTGTCAGAGCAGCATGTAAATTAATTATTTTCTTTTTTATAATCATATTTTCACTGTACTATTCCCTCTTTCTATGCAGCGTAGTGCATATGCTACAGAGGCAGCGCAAAGAGTCAGGTCTAGTTGCTTGACGGAGCGCGCGGCTCGACCTAGTTCAGGTTTATAGGAGCATAAGGGTGTGTTTGGATAGGGGTCAAGATGGATTGGGGCAGGGTTAGCCACGTTTTATGGGGCGAGGCCACCCCTGTTTCTGTTTGATTGCATAGCTAAGGCGAGACATTTTTTTGTTTGGTTGGAGGGATGAATGGGGACGATGCCGCTCCAGTTTATATTTGGATGAGTGTATGGAGTCAATTGCATGAATAAACTCACCACAGTTGTTGCCATGAAAGCAAGAAATATGCACATTGATACAAATGAACTAGCAAGCCTTAATATATATAATTAGCAATTCTAGCTCTTAAAGGAACAATTTACTAGCCAATCGTTTTTTTTCTTTGAGGCATCTGGCCAATCTGTAATAGAACCACCCAAAAAGAAAGGAAAAGATTTGCTGGCCATGTTAAGAACGATGGGCTTCATCTACCGGCCCATTAGCCAAATCACCACCCCTTGTTACCCTAGTCCTCTGTCCTCACGGTTCAGCACTGCCGCAGCAATATCTTTCCTCTGTTTCTTTCTTCTTACACAACGCACAACCGCCGTAAAGATTTGCCACCATCGGTCGTCAACTTCCACTAGAGATTGGCAAAATCAACTACTCTTGTGCTTCTCATCTCATTTGTACCATCAATTTGGCGTAACAGCGAACAATTTTACTACATCCTCCACACCAAACCAGAGCTGTTTGTTCTTCCCCGGATTCATGGGCAGAGAGAAGCGTAAGAGGTGAGGATAAGATGAGTACAGGTCAAGGCATTGCACGGGAGACGGTGCCGAGAGCGCGAGGCGGACGGGGGCGGCGCGGTCAGCTTGTTTTCGGGGTTCGCGTCGCCCCCAAATCTTACCGAATATTCCTCTTGTGGCCGCCCCCGCCCCTGGCTGACTCTAAGTTCCAGTTTCAATAGTTTCTTTCATCTCCATGAAACTATGTGGCACACTTTCATATACATGAAAGCTCATTGAAAGACTCATTAGAAGCCAAAACTTTCATCTCAACATATTTTGACCAATCTCAATGCAAGAATTTAATGCAATGCTTTGCTTATGAAACCGTGAGATGAAATTATGCATTGAGAGAAGCCATTTCATTTATCATGTGAAAACTCTAAATCTGATATGGCACTATTGAAAAGTATGAAATGAAAGTATGCACTGCCTTAAAGCAAACACTGTCTCAAAAGTAGCGGCCCCAGACCATCCACCTTCACACCCTCATCCAAACACACCCTAAGAGTGTGCAGCTGCCTAGTGTCCTGGGAGACCTATGCCTAGAATATAAATGTTTGAGTCAGACTTGTGATTTGTACTTCGCTCATAGACTTGATTGTTAACTTAGATGTTCTGCTAGGTCCTCATAATTTGCTATTCCAGTAATACTCTGGCTTATGAATCAATACGTGCATGTGTTTCTTTTTAAATGTAGAAGTTATTTCAGTTGTAAAGATAAATTTAAACTTCAATTGAATGCAGATCGTATGTGTTTGTACTACTACGTCGATGCATAATCGCAACCAACTAATATCATCATTTATATGCAGCTAAAATTCAGGTCATCACATTAAACAGAAACTAAAAAGTTTGCATTTCAGGTAAAATGTATTGTCCAATCAACAACAGGACGATGAGTATGACAGAAGAAAACACGAACAGCCAGCTTCCTTAAGTACACATGTTTTGTACACCAGAACAACTAAAATAGGCCAATAGGTCAGTGTGAACAAACCCACTTGCATTCCAGCCCCCAGTTTGTTTAGCAACTGCTTTGAAACAAAAATACAATATGATAACAATACCTTCTAAGTCATCAAGGGCCAGCCAGACTGGGCTACTGAGTTACAGATGCATCTTCAATGAGTTTCAACGTGCATGGTAAGTCATCAATATTACAATGCAAATAGTTAAAAGTTCGAACGAACCGGCATCTACAAAACTAGTGGTCCAGACTCAACCTTCGTCCCGCTCAATGTTACAGATGCATCTCCAATGAGTTCAAAGTGCATGGTAAATCATCAATATCATAATGCAAACAGTCAAAAGTCAGAATGAACCGGTGTCTACAAAACAATTAGTGGTCCAGACTCGGCCTTCGTCCCGCTCAGTGAAGGATGTGCTGACATCCAAATGGCCAATCACCACAGGTTTCAGTTTGTCGTTGGGCATTCTTTCAGTCTTGACCTGTATAGTGGTGATCCATACAGGTTGCTTGTGCAAAGCTCCTGGGCGAGGATAATACGTGTCACCTAGCAAAGTAGAACCATTTCATTTATCATGTGAAAACTCTAAATCTGATATGGCACTATTGAAAAGTATGAAATGAAAGTATGCACTGCCTTAAAGCAAACACTGTCTCAAAAGTAGCGGCCCCAGACCATCCACCTTCACACCCTCATCCAAACACACCCTAAGAGTGTGCAGCTGCCTAGTGTCCTGGGAGACCTATGCCTAGAATATAAATGTTTGAGTCAGACTTGTGATTTGTACTTCGCTCATAGACTTGATTGTTAACTTAGATGTTCTGCTAGGTCCTCATAATTTGCTATTCCAGTAATACTCTGGCTTATGAATCAATACGTGCATGTGTTTCTTTTTAAATGTAGAAGTTATTTCAGTTGTAAAGATAAATTTAAACTTCAATTGAATGCAGATCGTATGTGTTTGTACTACTACGTCGATGCATAATCGCAACCAACTAATATCATCATTTATATGCAGCTAAAATTCAGGTCATCACATTAAACAGAAACTAAAAAGTTTGCATTTCAGGTAAAATGTATTGTCCAATCAACAACAGGACGATGAGTATGACAGAAGAAAACACGAACAGCCAGCTTCCTTAAGTACACATGTTTTGTACACCAGAACAACTAAAATAGGCCAATAGGTCAGTGTGAACAAACCCACTTGCATTCCAGCCCCCAGTTTGTTTAGCAACTGCTTTGAAACAAAAATACAATATGATAACAATACCTTCTAAGTCATCAAGGGCCAGCCAGACTGGGCTACTGAGTTACAGATGCATCTTCAATGAGTTTCAACGTGCATGGTAAGTCATCAATATTACAATGCAAATAGTTAAAAGTTCGAACGAACCGGCATCTACAAAACTAGTGGTCCAGACTCAACCTTCGTCCCGCTCAATGTTACAGATGCATCTCCAATGAGTTCAAAGTGCATGGTAAATCATCAATATCATAATGCAAACAGTCAAAAGTCAGAATGAACCGGTGTCTACAAAACAATTAGTGGTCCAGACTCGGCCTTCGTCCCGCTCAGTGAAGGATGTGCTGACATCCAAATGGCCAATCACCACAGGTTTCAGTTTGTCGTTGGGCATTCTTTCAGTCTTGACCTGTATAGTGGTGATCCATACAGGTTGCTTGTGCAAAGCTCCTGGGCGAGGATAATACGTGTCACCTAGCAAAGTAGAAAATAAAGTCAGATTGAAGCCCACTTTGTAGGAATGACAACTTCAATAAAAAAAGGTGCAAGTAATAATCACCTTGAACCACACAAAAGATAACAGCACCAGATTTTTCATCTTCGCCAAGATAATCCAAGCACATACTCTCTCTCTTCCATTCCTTACGCCATGGAATGTCCAATTTAATCTGAGAGCCAATATAAAATGAATCTTCTGCTTCAAAAATCTCATAAGCAGCAAGTCCCCCAAACACACGTGTAAATAAAACCCTCTGCAAACACGGATCTCCCACTCAGAAGCCCTTTTACAGAGGTTCTCAGAAAACTTGAATCCTCAGAGTATGGCTGTACAACAATCCGTGTGTTATTGTCTATGGAAAAAGAAATAACAGTAACATGATTTGGCATCAGATACCATGAAGGATTCATCATTCAATACCACATATCCAGATATTTCAATCTTCCTTCCCGAATCAACAGGATGACATATCATGAGATACTCCCAGTTTCCATAATGCAAAACGTAGACATGATCAAGAGAATCACTAATAGCAACAATCTTGTCACCAACTCGAAGAACAAGAGCTATTGAAACATGTTCATCCTTACTAGGCTTCTTTGCATGATGCAGTTCAACGGTTCCCATCTCAATACCACACCTATACATTTCAGATTTTCCGTATGGGAAAGCAAAAATGTATGTACTGTAATAGACAAAATGCCATGGGCGAGGACCTTTCATCGGATCATGTGCATCATCACGTGGAAATGAATCAATAACACAACACTTTGTGAGAGTCTTGTTCTGGCACAAAAGCCTTCCACCCGAAACAGTAACCTCATACACAGTTGAACTCAAATCATCTTGGCAAATAATATATAGAGCTTTGTTGATCTGGATAGCAGAGCCCTCAAGCCTGACAGCGTCGACAAATGGCAGTTCATTCCAATATTTCCTGTGAGAATCCATAAAACACAAGGGGGGGAGGCAGCATTCAGGCATCAAACAAGCAATAAACCATTAACAATGGAGCTGAAGTCAGAACATTTAAAACCTGCAACAAGTAAGCAACTTAGAAGATCCTAAGAAGTTGGATCTGGCTTCGGTAAACTCTGAGAAGCATGGGAGGTTCCATTGTATTCTCTTTCTTCTTTTTCGCAGGGGGCATTGCATCCTCATTATGACAGAACTCTTCATACTCCCTTGTGTCCAAGGAAAGAAAAAATGTAAGTTGCTTGCGATGCAAAAATAATTAAACAACACAGAAAAAACTTAGTTACAGAACATTCTCATGACGGTTACAAGTCCGAAAAATTGAGATGCCAAGATGAAAGCTAGATGCATACAACCAAATGAGTGAGGAGCTAGTAAGGAAAAAGAAATTCACTTACTGTAGAAAGTAGAACCTGCAATCACTAGGGACGCTCGGCAATTTGTCCAACCGGCGGCAGGTGGAATGCAGAACTTGGACACCTTTGGGGACAAAGGGTTTACCGTTGCTCTCTTTGATGCCCATAACCCGAAAGGTCGTGATTAGCATGTGCAAAGCATCACAGTTGCAACGGAGCTCGCCATAGCGGGATGGCACACCAATCCAGACGGAGCACATGATCCGGCAACCGAGATACGTGAGGAATCCATAGCCCTTACTACGGAAGGGGAAAACATGGTTAACAACAGTAGGTGGTGCCATCGAGTACAGGTGCTCATCCTGATCTACGCACAGATTGTAGGCATAAACAGTACCCTCACGGAGGAAGTAGATGGTATTCTCTTCTTCCACGTACAAACCACGATCGAGGATAGGTATGTAGTCAGTTTCCTGACTCCCAATGGTGGTGACAACAGTCCACTTAAGGGTGGAGCAATCGAAAGCCAAGAAGAAGTGACGTGGCTACATCGACAACAGGATGGTGTTACCAACCACAGCATACCCATGGATGGCGCAGTTCAGTGTCCTGTGCAAGAAGGCCTCGCCGACCTCCTCCCACTTCTTGAATTCCTTGTCAAGGCGTCGCATCATAAGCTGAGGCGGGCAGCGCTGAGTGAAGTAAGGCGCCCAGAGGTGGGCGCCGGCCGAGATGGGGCAGGCCGGCATGAGGGGATCTTGCGCTAGGTTCGGCAGGGGGGACCTAGTGATCCTGGAGGTGTTGAGGTCCAGATGCAGCTCCACGGGAATGGGGGGCTCGATCTTCTTACTGGGACGGTCGAGCCCGAATTCCCGGAAGAAGAGGCAGAGCGAGAGCGTGCTGCTGTCGGGGCAGGGAGTGACGGCCGAAGCGCAGATTCTTGCAGATTGGTTCTGGCTTCCATAGTCGAGGTCGTCCAAGATCTCGAGTGCCTCGTCGCTCCGGCCGAGGATGCGGCCGCATCAAGCTACGCGGAACCGGCGCAGGCGCAGCAGACAGTTGTTGCTCGCGGAGGGGGTGATGAAGCCGAGGAGCAGGGACCACGCGGCGCGGTCGTCGGGCGGGACGCGCTCGTAGTCCCGGTCGGGGGCAACGTGCGGGATCTCCGGTGAGCAGAACCTAAGCCAGCGGCAGAAGCACCGGCCGAAAGTGCAGTCGGGATCTTCGGCCTCCGGCGGCGGCTCCATGGTGGATTGGATCGGGAAGCTAGGGTTTGCTTTCTTTTTCCCCTCTTCGGTGCGGAAGGGATATTGGATTCGTGTTCGTGGCACCGGCCGCTGACGGGACCTCCTGTATACCGTAGGCATCGGACTGTTCGTCAGCCCAGCAAAGCTCGGTCCATGCAGGTAAGGGCAGCCCAACACAGAACGGGTTATTTGCCTCCACACCACTGGTAAAGATTGGAGGCTCCAAAATACCAACTCCGGTGCAAAAAGACCACGCTGCTCTTGCCTGCCTCTACCCCTCCTCGCGCCAGCACGTAATTCCTCCCTCCCTCTCTCTCCCTCTCTCAACCCTATTGCTGCAGATCGGCGGCGGCGGCGATCCCCGCGATCCAGCTCCTCGTGGCGACTCTAGCAGGGGCGAGGCGCGGCCTGGCGAGGCTTGGCCCGGCGAGGCGAGGCGCAGCGAGGCGCGCGGCCCAGCGTGCGGCGAGCGGCCCGGCGAGGCAAGCGGCCAGGGGTGGCGACGCC
>LAPY01000608.1:52902-63541 GCA_000970635.1 Eragrostis tef
CGACGTCCGCCCACCGGCCGCCGGCGTCCTCGTCGAGGCGTTTCATCAGGAGGCGGGGCGGGCCAAAATGTGAGACCCCAAAGTAAACTCGCGAAAAAAATGAACACACAAGAACTCAACAACAGGGGAAATTGGGGCCTCGGCTGAATCTGCAGCCAAATCTGGACTATTCTGATAAAGAGGGATACATGAGTTCCAGAGAACAGCTATCTACTTCTAGGGATAACTAAGCATATTCTCTTTCGCTACCAACTCCAGTTCCAGTCTCGCAATACATATAGCTGGAAGTTTTACAGCATGCGCTGGCATTCCAGCGGTAATTGTCTTACGGAAAACATTACGGTAAGAAAAGGAAGAGTAAAGAGTTCCAGCCATTGATGCTGGTGAAACGGTATTGAGTGATCCTAGCGATCCATTGCTGGGAATACGCCACCTCCTTTGGTTTACGCCATCAGCATGGCTGGGCCATGACAACTCCCCCCTCCTTGAAAACATCCTTGTCCTCAAGGATATTTCTCCGGAAACCAAGACTTTAGTGTTGAATAGTAGAAGGACGGAAACGTTTTCTGAATAAACTCAGCATCTTCCCAGGTTGTATCCTCTTCAGAAAGATTGAGCCACTTGATGAGCCACTGACTCTTTACAATGTTGCCGGCCGGTACAGCTCGAGTTTGAAGTACTGACTCAGGTTCAGCCTTGATGTAACCCTCAGCAGTTACCAATGGAAGAGATGGGCATGGTACAGCTTTTGGACCAATGTGCTTTTTTAATTGACTTACATGGAACACTGGGTGGATCTGAGCCTCATCAGGCAGCTGTATTTTGTATGCTGCTTGACCAATCCTAGACAGCACTCTATAGGGTCCATAGTATTTTGTTGCTAATTTCAGATTGTTTCTGACACCTAGAGCAGTCTGTCGATAAGGTTGGAACTTTAGGTAGACCATGTCACCCACATTGAAAGATCTTTCACTTCTTTTCTGGTCTGCATATTTCTTGATGCGAGCCTGAGCTTGAGATAGATTAGCTTTAAGCTTAGAGATCATGTTTTGCTTCTCAGCCAAGAAATCCATTGCTGGAGAAGAAGATCCAGGAACCATAACTTCACTTATCAATGGTGGTGGATAGCCATACAGAGCTTGAAATGGAGTGCATTGCAGGGAGGTGTGATAGCTTGTATTGTACCACCACTCTGCGAGAGGAAGCCAAGAGCTCCATTTTCTGGGTTCAGCAAAAGCCATGTATCTGAGATACCCTTCCAAGCACTGATTTACTCTTTCTGTCTGGCCATCCGTTTGGGGGTGATGAGCAGAACTGTAAGTGAGGTCAACCTTGAAATGTTTGAGTATATCTCTTCATAAATCACTTGTGAAGATCTTATCACGGTCAGTTAACAGCACAGATGGTATTCCATGTAACTTGATCACATTGTCAACAAATAACTGTGCTACTTGATGGGTTGTAAAAGGGTGAGATAAGCTAATAAAGTGAGCATATTTGGTTAATCTGTCGACCACTACTAAGATGACATACTTTCTATTTGATTTTGGTAGTCCTTCAATAAAATCCATGGATACATGAGTCCATGCCATATCTGGTATCGGCAGTGGTACTAATAATCCAGGATACTGGCAATGTTCAGCTTTTGCTCTTTGGCAGACAGCACACTGGCTGACAAATTGTTCCACATCTCTCTTCAGGTTTGGCCAGTAGAAAATTCTTTTTATTCTTTGATAGGTGGCTTTGATTCCTGAGTGACCTCCTACTGCTGAAGAATGAAGTGCTTGTAGGATATTGTTCTTGAGCCCATTTGAGTTGCCCACATATATTCTCCCTTTGTACCTCAGAATACCAGCATGTAAGGAGAAGTCAGTAGTGTTAGATGATTGTGTCGCCAACTGCTGCAACAATTCTGTGCAATGTGCATCTTCTTCATAGCTGGACTCTATGTCAGTAATCCATTTTGGTGATGCTATTGAGAGAGCATTACAGGAGTGCTGTTTTCTAGAAAGAGCATCAGCTACTAAATTGTCCTTTCCTTTTTTGTACTCAATTTTATATGAGAACTCCAGGAGTTTGAGCATAAGCTTATGTTGAATCCCTTCATTTAGTCTCTGATCCATCATATATTTTAAGCTCTGGTGGTCAGTCTTGATGATTAATTCATTTCCCAAGAAATAGTGTCTCCACTTTTTTAGTGCTTCCAAAATTGCTATTGCTTCCTTCTGGTATATGGATTGAGCAGCAGCTTTTGGACCCAATGATTGGTTGTAAAAGGCAATTGGTTTAGCATTCTGCATCAACACTGCACCTATCCCTGACCCACTTGCATCTGTTTCCAGTACAAATGGTTGATGAAAATTGGGTAAGGCCAGTACAGGAGCTGAAGTCATTACTGATTTGAGTGTGGTAAAAGCCTTTGTCTGTGAATCAGTCCAAAGAAAAGAATCTTTCTTCAAGAGATCAAACAATGGCCTGCAGATAAGGCCGTAATTCTTGATGAAACGTCTGTAATACCCACATAAGCCTAAGAATCCTCTGAGTTCGGTGACATTCTTAGGTAGAGGCCAATTCAAAACATCTGCAATCTTTTCTGGGTCTGTAGCTACCCCTTGTGCAGAAATCACATGCCCTAAATAATTCACTTGAGGTTGAGCAAAAGAGCATTTGCTTTTCTTAGCCACCAACTGATGTTCTCTTAGAACTGCTAATACCAGCTCCAGATGATGCTTATGTTCCTCTGCAGATTTGCTATATATTAAAATATCGTCAAAGAACACCAGAACAAATTTTCTGAGATACTTGGCAAAAATTTTGTTCATGAGTGATTGAAAGGTGGCAGGAGCATTTGTTAGGCCAAAGGGCATGACCAGAAACTCATAGTGTCCCAGAAATGTTCTGAATGCTGTTTTGTGAATATCATCTGGGTGCATTCTAATTTGATAATAACCTGATTTAAGATCAAGTTTGGTAAAGAATTTGGCTCCAAACAGCTCATCCAGTAGATCTTCAATAACTGGTATTGGATACTTGTTTTTGATTGTCTGAGCATTCAACCACCTATAATCAATGCACACTCTCTTTGAGGAGGAAGAGATACGGGATCTGAAAATATATCCTTGTATTCTTCTAGTAGGAGAACAATATCTGCAGGAATTGACTGATTGTCATTGTCATTTGTGGCAGACATTGAATTGATCTGCACTAGATATCCATAAATTTTGTTAACATGTAATTTGGATAACTGCTGAGCACTAATTTTGGTGGATAAGCTTGAAATATTGTGATCAGGAAAAATGATTTGACTAGTGTCTTCTATTGTGATTGAGACAGTTCTCTTTTGCAAGTCAATCCCGATTGGGCTATATGGTAGAATCCAATCACAGCCAAGGATGATATCATATCCTTTGAGCTGAAGCAGCTTAAAATCATGTCTGAACTGATGGCCATGAATGGTGTACTTACAGTTCTGTAATGTTGCTCCTGGCTCCAGATATCCACCTCCAGCCACTTTTACCTTTTGTAATTGAGAAGCAGTGATTTTGCAATTGCATTTACTTGCAAATTTGGAATCAATGAAGGTGTCAGTACTGCCACTATCAAGGAGAGCCACTGCTTGTTTACCACCAATATTGATCAAGAGAGAGATTGTGGCTACTGTTGCTGTACCAGCAGCTGCTTGAGCAGAGAGCATCATTATTTCAGGATTTGGCATAGCTTCTCCTATAGCATCTTCATACAAACTGTCCTCTTCCATGGCCTGTTCCATGGCCAACCAATTTTCAGGATTCAGTTGCATAGCATGAACTGCTCTTCTGAATTTGCATACTAACTTGTGTTGAGGTGACCATACTTCACCGCAGCCCCAACATTTGTTAGGATCTTTCTTGAGAGCTGGCTTGGCAAGATTAGTTGGTTGTTGTTGTGGTGCTTGATTAGTCACAGCCTTCTGAATCACTACTGGACTATTGTAAGTGGGTCTGGAGGCCAAATAACTTTTTTCATATTCTTTAGCACGCCAATAACAGTCATGAAGCTTAATAGGGCTGTGTGCAATGAGATTGTGCTTGATATTGCTTTTGAGACCAGCAATAAAGGCTTTGACATAGTAGAACTCAGTCATCTCAAGATGTTCTCTTTGCACATAAGTCATGGTCTCTTCGAATTTGATGATATAATCATTGACTGAGTGAGTCTATTTGAAAGTGTGAAATGATTCTAGTGTGCCATATGAACTGTGAGTAGAAAACCTGCCTAGCACCAGAGGAATGAAAGTGGACCAGGTCATGTGAGATGATGGAGTTCTCGAACCCCTCCACCACTGCTCAACCACCCCTTGACAGTGCAATGTAGCCAATGATACCCATACATCCAGTGGTACACTAGCTAGGAGAAAATACTTTTCGCATTGCCTAATCCACCCATCTGGGTTATCACCAGAGAAAATAGGGAAATCCATTTTGGGCCTTGCAATAGACATACTGAATGAACTATTGTTCTGTTGCCACTGTTGGTGAGGTTCAGGGTCAATATTAGGTTCAAGCACTGGTGGGTCAGTAGAGTGTTTCAAACCTGAGGATGTGGCATCCGGATCAATATTGCCTGAAAACTTGATTGGATGATGGAGAGTGATTTTCCCTGCAGCCTCTTGTTGCTTGAGAAAGGCCATTTCTTCAGGTGTCAATGCTACCTGAGCTCGGGTTGTTGTTGGTACGACTCTCGGCTGTGGTGCAGGGGATGGTGAGAATTCAGAACCACTGAACTCTCCTTCAGTACGGAGCTGCTTGAACAGTGAAATGAGGTATGTGATCTTTGTGTCCAGATCAGAAACTTTCTTGAAGACTTCGGTTCCCGAATTCTCCAGCTTTGTGAGTCGTAGGTTCGTTGCAGCAGCATCTTTCTTCAGAGCTTCTATCGCTGTCCCCATACTCGAATCCTTCTCCCCTGAAATCGACATGGTCGGTGTGACCACGGAATCAGGTGTGCTGAGGACAGCTCAGGTTAAAACCTTCCGCCAGTTCGCTTGAACACCGGAGCTTCCGCCGCCTCGAACAGAAATCGGACTCGGCGTAGACAGAACAGGTTCTGCTAGCCTAATCAGATACTGCTTGCCGCCGTCGCCGCCATCACCACCACCGCCACCATCGATGAGCTTCTCGTGTAAACCCTAGGGATTTTACACTGGTGTCTGTGTAACACGCAACAACCTGGATTTAACTGAAATCCGCCTGCTATTCTCGGTCGGTTGTTGAAAATCTACCTGGGATTTTACAGAGAGACCACGAATTGCTCTCCAACCATGGCAGAAATTCTTTGTGGGTTGGGAATGGGTGGGAAAAAAAAATTGGCCAAGAAACAAGGGCTCTGAGTACCACTTGTGAGACCCCAAAGTAAACTCGCGAATAGAATGAACACACAAGAACTCAACAACAGGGGAGATTGGGGCCTCGGCTGAATCTGCAGCCAAATCTGGACTATTCTGATAAGGAGGGATACATGAGTTCCAGAGAACAGCTATCTACTTCTAGGGATAACTAAGCTTATTCTCTTTCGCTACCAACTCCAGTTCCAGTCTCGCAATACATATAGCTGGAAGTTTTACCGCATGCGCTGGCATTCCAGCGGTAATTGTCTTACGGAAAACATTACGGTAAGAAAAGGAAAAGTAAAGAGTTCGAGCCATTGATGCTGGTGAAACGGTATTGAGTGATCCTAGCGATCCATTGCTGCGAATACGCCACCTCCTTTGGTTTACGCCATCAGCATGGCTGGGCCATGACACAAAATGCTCGGAGAAGCACGCCGCCCAGAGGTGGCCGGCGGCGGAGATCGGGCGAGTACGCATCAGAGGTTCGAGCGGCACGTGAGGCATCGTGTCGGATACGGTGACCCGCAACTTCTCGGAGTTGAGATCCAGATGCAGATGCAGCGGGCGGAGCCGCCGTACTGCAGGGTCGTCGGCGGCGACCGGCTTTTCACTGATGAAGAGACAGAGCGCCGAGCGGCCGTCGTCGTCGTCAGTTTTCGACACGGGGGTGGCGCCGCTTATATGTGGCGGCAATAATGTGTCCTGCGTCAGAACCTCGAGCATGTCCTCGCTCAGGCCGAGGACGCGGCCGGAGCCGGCGACACGGAGACGGTGCAGGCCGAGAAAACCATGATCGTCGGTGGCCGAGGATATCGAGCTGAAGCCGACGAGCAGCGACCACGCGGCGCCCTTGTCCTCCGTGCCGGCGGGCAGGCACGCGTAGTCCCTGCCGGGGCCGACCATTGGGATCTGCGATTGGCTAAGGCAAACTATCCGTTTCTATTCTAATTAGATTCCCGGAAGATCAAGAACCGGAACGGATTTGTGCAAACTTGTGTTGCAGTATGATAATATATGGGAAATAAATATGACTATACTCTAGAAGGCGGGAGGGATTGTCCTATATCCTAATCCTAGTCCATATGTATAGGTTTTTTTTTAGTGTAACTATTTTTTAAATTTGTCCGGCTGTGTCATTTAAGTCTCTCTATTTAGAAATTGTTGATTCTGTATCTTTAGTTTTGTTGTGTCATTTAAGTTCATATACTTATATTGACATCTCTAAACTTATTTAACTGTGTCATTTAGATCCAACTAGGCTCAAACCGACCCAACATGACAGAAGTTTGTTCATGCAATTGTATTGGTATCAGATTAAAGGTGATTTTTTTATTGATATTTTTTTAAACTTTTTTTTCTTACTCTTCATAAACTAGAATCCCACATATACTTTTTGAGCGATGTAAACATTGGTCATCATATTTTAGATTTCATATATATTCGTTGTTATTTGATAGTTACACTTTAGATTTCATATGTACTCGCTCACATTGCACTGAAACATTGCAATGGGCAACATGACTTTATTTCTTTTCAAAGTGCAATAAGTCTATATTAAACTCTCAACTCTTATCAAGATCAAAAAATCAACCTTCAACTACTATACCGGGTAATTTACACTGAGGAGAAAAGTATATCACCCACTTTAAAAGTATATATTAAATGCTAATTTGTATGGTACAAATACAAGTGCATGCGGTACATTTTCATGTCAGATGTGTCATGTCGGATCGATTTGAGTCTAGTTAGACCTAAGTGACACAACCGGACAAGTTTAGAGATATCAATATAAGTAGAGGTACCTAAGTGACACGAAAGAACTACTTTAAGAATGCCAAATCAATATTTTCAAAGTAAAAAGAGGTAAGTGACACATCCAAACAAGTTTAGAAACTAAGTATGTGCGTTACTCGTTTCTTTTTATAAAGGTAATAAAAGCTTTTGAGATCAACAATCATACGCCAAGGGGGTTCGGGGGTTCCGGTGCCATAACGCGACCATCTCTCATTTGGAAGGACCAGCTGTGTTTAGGGCTGGACTACCGAGCCAGCTCAACTCGGCTCGGTCCAGCTCGTTAGGATAACGAGCTGGCTCGGCATCCAGCATATCTGCCGCAACCTGATAAACAAGGCGACGATTACTCCATCGGGCACATCATCACGCTCTTGAGCACAACGTGCTGGGCAGGAAGGAAGAGACTGACATCGCAGAGGTCATCACGGCCAAGAAGTGACGGGGGCTGGTGACGTGGAGGAGCCGGTACCACACACAAGGATAGTAGGAGGAGGGGCGGCACCGCCTAGCTTGAGCCGTCGCGCGTCACGTCACCTATCCGCGGGTTGGATCTTGACTCGGTCCAATTCCGTTGTTGTCATGGTCATGGGAAGAGCGGTGAGAAAAACGAGCTTGTACTCACCACGAGCTTTGGCGTTGATGGCTGCAGCGTCAATGACGGAAGGGAAGCAAAGGAGAGGTGAGTGCTGCTACGGGAGAAAGGAGGCGCCGACAACCTCACGGATCCCTTTCGGGCAAGCTCGCAAGTGGGCGACGAGAGAGCAAGGTTACGGGCTAGCGAGACAGGCGGTACAACTCGCGGAGAGAGGCAGGTGCACGATGAGGACTTGAGAGGAAGCAAGGTGTGGTGGCGTCTCAATTCGGAAAAAGGATAAGGTGTGGAGGGGGAAGAGGGGACTGAGGAGCGTTAGGACTGTTGGGACTTGCTGGCTCGTTTGGGCTTGTGAGCGGCTCACGAGCCAGCTCGAGCTAGCTCGTTAAACATAACGAGCAACAAAGCTGGCTCGACTCGTTAGAAAAAGTGAACGAGCTGAGCCGAGCTAACGAGCCATGAGCTTTTCGTCCAGCCCTACTGAGGGGATGACCAATTGACCTATGGTTCACCACTTAGAAATGTGACAACCATATTTGAAAGGGAAAATTGGTTGTATAGCATCGAAAGTTCGCCGGTTACGTAAAATACCACCGAAAGTTTCTTTAAAATAGCATTGAAAGATGCCTTTGTACTCTGAATTTAGCATTTTGGATAGAATAGCAATGGAAAGTGACCATAATGCCCTTTCTCAGCTCCTCAGGAGAAAACAGAGCAAAGTTTCTTCACGAAATAGAAGCAGCGCCCCGCTCGAGCATTTGCCGCCGTGCAGCTCCATAAAAAAAAAGCTCCAGCTGTCGCCGCCCCTCCTCCCTCCAAAATCCGGCGCCGCCCTGCCTTCCTCGAAGACCCGCGCCGTCCTGCTCCCGCGAAAACCCGCGCCGCCCTGCTCGCAAAGACCCACGCCGCCCCTGTTCGAGCAGGTGCGATCCACGCCCCTCCACCCAGCAGTCGTCGCCTCTGCTCCGGCACGACGCTACGTTCCCGATAAGCTGCTACAAGATGACGGCCTAATCCAGCTCAAACTACGGGAAAGCCATGATTTGCCGAGTGCCAAAAGAAAGTATTACACTCGGCGAGTGTAACACTCAGCAAAGCCCAGACAGCAAACAGCTCTCGGCAAAGGCGGGTTTGCCGAGTGTTTTTTGTCGGGCACTCGGCAAAAAAATTGCCGATTGTCTCTAAACACTCGGCAAACAGAGATCAACCCGCCACAACTCTCCAAGTCTACAGCTTTTTTCTTGAAATATTTGCAGCGAGTCCACCTCTACCACTACACCACAGCATCACATGTGCCCATAACCTGTTTTGATTCCACTCATATTAAACTAAACTGAGTATGAATTGATTATTTGAGATCATAAACGATTTGAAATTAAAAATTGTCAACTATAAAGTTTCGTATCTTTTCAAGATCTACATCTTTCATTTTGGTCTTTTATCCATCTGAGGTCGTTTACAAAATTTGAATTTTAAATTTGAACTCTTTCAAACTTAGTTTTCGTTGACAAGATGATTTCAAATCAAAAATTTGTCAACTACAATGTTTCATAACGTATTGTGATCTACAACTCTCATTTGGACTGTTTCTCCATCCAAGGTCATTTGAAAAATTCAAATTTTAAAATTTAGCTGTCATTCAAACGTTCATTTCGTAAGCAAATTTAATTCATATTAAAAAGTTCTGAACTACAAAGTTTCATAACTTCTGAGTATCTATAACTTTCATTTTGGTCATTTGTACATCCGACATAGTGATAGTCATATTGTTCACAAATATTATAGATCTCCCTTCTAGTTTCATGAAACTTAGAAAAGATGAGTTGATTTTGTGAACAAATTTACTATCATTTTGTTTAATCAACAAATTCTCCAAATAAGAGTTGTAGACCTTCAAAAATTATACAACTTTATAGTTAAACATTTTTTAATTTGAATTTTTTTAGGGCTTAAAAAATGATTTGAATTTTGCTTTGCCAAGTGTTATTATTTGACACTCGGCAAAGATATGTTTGCCGAGTGCTTTTTTTGGCACTCGGTAAAGTTTTGCCGAGTGCTTTTTTCCGGCGCTCGGCAAAGATTCTTTGCCGAGTGTTTTCTCGTTGGCACTCGCTTGCCGAGTGTTTTTTTTCGCCGAGTGTTTTAAAAAAACACTCAGCAAAAAGACTATTTGCCGAGTGCCCGATATAGTACACTCGGCAAACAAGCGGACACTCGGCAAATAGCCAATCTCCCGTAGTGAACGTGGCGACGCCTCTGCTCCACCTGTCCTGATGCAGAACGATGAAGGGTAAGACTGAAACCCTAACTGTAGTAGATGTCTTCCTGTTCAGATGCTGGTGGTGATTGGTTGATATGAACTCGGATTTGTGGACGATTTGTGGCCGAAATGTAGTGATTGGGTGTGTATGGTTGATCTGAACGTGTGGCAGTACAATCTGTTAACTTTTTTGTACTCTTTCAGGATCGATCCGAAGAATGATTGTAAAATAGGGATTTTTTCATGTTGTGTTGCTTATTTTGGCGGTTATGTTGCTGTTGTGCCAAGGGGTAAGGGCATTTTGTCCATAAGATAGGCTGATGGTAATTTCATAGTAGACTTTCGGTGGTATTTTCCGTAACCAGCGAACTTTCGATGCTACAGAACTAATTTTTCCTATTTGAAATAATGTATGTGTACTTTTAGCGTAGATGTCCCTTACACCAAAAGAGCTCTTGACTGGACCCGAACGACAGATTTGTACATAATTTCTCACATTTACCAATGATCCCTGCATGCGGATGGTGATAGCACAGATAGCCCGTGAACTAACAAGTTGGTAAGGACTCTGAGTATATAAATAGACGAGATCATGACAATTGGCTAAAGAAATAACTTCGGATAT
>LAPY01000608.1:74988-88026 GCA_000970635.1 Eragrostis tef
CCCGGCGCCGCAGCGGGGGGAGCCGGTGACGTCGAGCTCCGATGCGTCCGCGGCGGAGGCAGACGAGCGTGGTATACCTAGCACATCATCTTCTATGCCGCCTCCGCCGCCCCCGACGGTGGTGGCGTCGGAGCCTGACGTTTCGCCGGCCGGAGCGGACGGGAGCACTAACCCTAGCCCTATCACGAGCGAGTCCTCGGCGGAGGAAGCGCGGAACTCCAGCGGGGCTGCGTCTGGCGATACCGAGATGGAGGAGGCGGCTGTGGCCCCAGCGGAGACGCAGAAACAGCAGCGGCCGCGCGCGCCCTACACCATTCCCGAGTGGAGCGCTGCGCCGGACCACCCCTTCTTCCTTGAGGTGCTCAAGGACGGCATCATCTTCGACAAGCTTGACGTGTGAGTCGTCAGTCCCATTCTGTCATTACTTCGATTTGTGAATTTTGTTGTGGGTCGTCTTCGAGATGGAGGAGGCGGCTGTGGCCCCAGCGGAGACGCAGAAACAGCAGCGGCCGCGCGCGCCCTACACCATTCCCGAGTGGAGCGCTGCGCCGGACCACCCCTTCTTCCTTGAGGTGCTCAAGGACGGCATCATCTTCGACAAGCTTGACGTGTGAGTCGTCAGTCCCATTCTGTCATTACTTCGATTTGTGAATTTTTGTTGTGGCTCGTCTTCGTGAGCGTAATATGTGTGCTCTTGTGCACTTCATTTGTAGTGATTTAGCTCTTTTTTTTCCCCTTTGAAATGAACTGTAGGGACTTGGCTCTTGGTTATGTGTTTTTTGGTTCAGTGAAATTGTTAGCACCATAAGAATGCCCAAGTATCTTTCTCGAATTTTGTTTTGCTGCACTGAATCTGAAAACATCTGCTTCAAATTAATTATATTATCTGTTGATTAAACCAATTTTGGGTGGTGACATGACACGATTACATGCTGCAGGTGTAAGAAAGGAGCTTACATGTTTGGTCGAATTGATATGTGCGATTTTGTACTGGAGCATCCGACAATCTCTCGATTCCATGCTGGTATGGTTCTAGCCATTTCCTTTTCTGTTTTGACTTTGCCGCCATTGGAAAGCCAGATGTTTCAAACCAGGTGTTAACATGCCATTGGAATGTCCTGCTATGTAACAAAGTTCCTTAAACCTGATTGTTTCTAGGGTGTGTTAAGTTTGATTTTGAAATATGAATTGTTTCTTATTAATATTCATGTCGTAGGTGTCTGCTTGATTACATTGACTAGTTGTCTCTATTGTTCCTGTTTCCAAACCAATACTTTTGGATCACCAAATTAGATCTTCATTTCCTGTTATTCCTTAAATAATATTCTGGATTCTGGAAACCTGGTGACTACTACATTGCCTATATTTATGAACCCTGGTAATGACAGCGATCACAGTTTCCATTCATGTACATATTGGAAATGATATCACATTAGAAAACTGTTTCTTGGACAAACCTTTTCGTGAGAGAACAAAAATTTGTTTGAAAAAAAAATGTTTCTTACTTGCCCAAATTGTGTCCGTGGCCTCGTAGCTATGAAATAAAGGTAACTCAATACATTGACCGTTAAGTTTATGGAGTCAGGATGCCATATTTTGCTCCATGGAACCTGCCCATTGGCTAGTTCCATGTGAAATGTGCTGTATGCTCGTTGTCGTTGTAAAATCGCAATCATTGACGACTTGGTGTTTGATGACACTTACATCACTACGTCATTTGCTTGGCATATATAATCGTTATGATTCTTCCTATGTGGAAGAAAAAACTTGAGAAACTGGAGTCTGGACCAACTAAGTTATGCAGTTGATTTTATTTCTTAATAAAGGTTTCTGCTATGTTGTTCTTATAAAAATGTGTCAGTGAACAATCACTTCTCTTCATTTTTCTTTTCTTTGTTGCATCTGGACTTCATAAAATGAATTTCTTCTTAACTGCTGAAGCAGCACACTCATGAGCTGTTTTTCGTGTTATTTTAGTTCTACAGTTTAGAAATGATGGGAAGATATTCCTTTATGATCTTGGAAGCACACATGGATCTTTCATCAATAAAACTCAGGTCATATGGATTTCTTATAAGCCTTCTATTTTATTTTAATATTATGTTGCTACATGGATGTGTTCTGTTGTATGACTTTGTTTTATAGTGTTATATTGTTATATCCATGGTTTGTGTTGGTTGTTAGTACAGTAGTATACTGGCACTCAATGTCGTGCATTGCTGTTTCATGTATCTTAGTCCTACCAATATGCACATTAAGTTTGCCACGTTTCTGAAAAATTATAGAACAGTTATGATTTTGTATCTTTTTTGTTTTGTTTTAGTAGCTGAATGCTGTTCATTTACTCTTCCTATCTTGCAAACTCTTTTAGAATGCAACAGCTGACACATTTTTAAACTTAGAATAGTTATGCATACTTTTTACTTAGAGTTGCACGGTGAGAATATGTTAAATGGTTGATCATTCTGCACTGCATTAATGCAATTTTGAATGATCTCATGAATTCCTTATATGGATGCCCACTGATTCAGTCTGCTCTTTGTCTGAATTTTGAATTTCCTGGGTTGCTGTTTCGTATATATGTTGATGATATGTACTGAACTAGCAGATTAAGAAGAGGTTGTACACCGAGATTCATGTTGGAGATGTGATTCGATTTGGACAGTAAGTAAAGTTTGTTAACTGCACTCATAAATGAACTAGTTTCCCCTTTCTCTCCATCTTTCATTTCTTGTTCAGAAGTTTAATCATAAGTTGCAGCATTATGCTGTTCATTTATTGACAATTTGATCTCTTGATTTTTTAGTGTCGCATAACTTTTAATGTTTTTAGCCTCTAAACAACTTTATTTCATAATGTCCTTATTTAGAGTCAACATCTATTCCCTTGTCAAAATAATAAGCAGTTGGCATTGGTATGTTAGTGTTATACTGTGATAATTTTCTTTTGGACGCACGAAAACGGTGACATTTATTTAGTAACTAATTCATCACGGATTCAGCACATTTAATATTTGGTAATATACTGACCGCAAAGGTTGAGGTTGACAAATGCTCTTCAATAGAACATAGGTTCAAAAAGAAATAATTCTGACATTCGGGTCAAAAAAGAAATAATGTTGGTGAACAATATGGCACCTTTTACCTGTAACTTCTAAGTCAGGTCCTTTGCTTGTTCATGTTCTAAGTTAACTTTTACCTTTGGATTTTTGTATTTTATGGAAACCTTTCTGCACTGATATTTTTGTCCTCTATAAATCGGTTGACGTGGACTTTCCTCTTTTTTAGATCATCACGATTGTACATTTTTCAAGGACCCTCTGAGCTGATGCCTCCAGTAAGATCCTGAAACTTGGCTAACGGTTAACTGCATCACCTACCAACCATTTTCTCATTTCTGTATTTGCTTTCTTGTACTGATAATGCAACAAGCAGCATTTTGTTCATTTATACATCATCAAAAAGAGGAAAGACAAAGACAGGCCAGAATAAACACTATGTTTCTTTATACTGATTTGTTAACACTTTCTGAAATTGTATCTGTTTGAGTTGAATATGAAATCAAGCAAATTGTGCTCGATGATATCTGTGAGCCTTCAGGTTTTGTTTTAGCAGTGTTTACTTTTTGAGCAGTTTTTGGAGCAATTTTTCAGCCACAAATGGTTTTGAAATACCTTAGAGAAACAATCTATTGTATGTGCATTCTCGAACTAGTTTACTAGTCATCCTTAACTGTGTTAGTCCTAATTGTTATACCTGATGCTTCTTTATTGGACAACATCGTTTGTCCACATACCTGGGAGGGACATTTTCATCCAGCATGCACTGTCCACCTATTTATTGTTTCTGTTTCTTAACTCACTCTCTTCTTTTACATGGAAGGAAAAAGATATGCAGAAGCTCAGGGATGCTAAGATTCGTCAAGATATGCTTGATCGTGAGGCTTCCCTTTCACATGCAAAAACTCAAGCAGCTTTATCAGAGGGAATCTCATGGGGTATGTCTGAGGATGCAATTGAAGATGCTGCAGAGGTAGTGTATTATTTTTTTTTTCAAGGCTGACGATATTTATAGTTTTCAATAAGAGCCTGATACCTTGGAGCTACTCTGAACTTCTCGTATTTGTTTTCACAAATCAGTTATTTTTTAAACTAAACTTATTGTCATATCTTAGGATGAAGCAGATGAAGTCACTTGGCAAACCTACAAAGGTCAGCTCACTGATAGACAGGAGAAAACACGTGGCAAGATATTAAAACGAATGGAGAAGGTAAACACTTGTACTGAAATGCCACATGCGTCATTGCAAAAGTTTTCAGTACTTTTGTTCTCTAATTGACAACCTTGTGATGATGAACGCAAAAGTTTACATTTGGGATTAGCCGTTATTTCTTTTATTGTTTTCCAATCAAACAAATTGAGCAATTAGAGTAGCAAAATTTTTATGAACCGTGCAGCAGAGTATTTTTATCTCGTCCCTAGAGAGATATGCTTGCATTCCTTACTCTAGTAACTCTGGATTCTTATTACACATACCGTGATATACGTTCTGGTATTGTAATGTATTTAATTTTCACCAGGCACCACTCATTTAACTTACCACATTTATGAGTTCGTTTGTTTCCATTCTTTTTAGTTCGATAACCATACATGATGTCTGAAGTACTTGTGAGCCTTTACATAGTGCGTTCAAAAAATCTGTAAGGCTCTGGCTAGTGAAACCTAGTCAGGGTGATGCCACTCAAAAGAATTTACTTGCAGGGAGAAATAGCTGCACAACCAAAAGCAATTGATGTGATATATGAACAGTACCCATTCTATCCCACAATTACTCTATTCTCCAAGCTGGTTATAGGCGATCTCGTCATATACGCTTTGTTTACTTTTCTAGATTAAAAACTAGAAGCTAATCTATATTTTTCTAGTGCTCTGCAAAATTGTAACTTTTGTCATGTTTCTAGAAGACTAAATGAAAAACACATTGAAATCATGACTTCATCATGTTGCTGGCTATCCAATAGTTCTAGCATCTTCAGGATATGCTTGCTTTGAGTTGGGTCAGTCCTCATAGAGACATCCCTTCATTACACTTTTTTGAATCGATTCAAGCCTTCAAGGAACATGTCGCCTAAATGTTTACGACTTGAATAACCAAAACCCTTGGGCATGTTGGTTCTACATTGGTCAAGAGGAACAATGTCTTTTGGTAACTGAGGGTCTCTTAATATCAAATCCTCTGGGCTTTAGTCACTAACAGAAAACCCGTTGGGTTGCATCGCCTTGTGAGCCGTTTGAGTTGTAGAGTGTCCTGCTACTCGGCTCTTGGTAGCAAATTGTTAGTCATGTAGCCATTTAAGGGCGATCCTTTTCTGTAGATAATAATTGTTGTGGGCCTTGGGCTTGCACAGCAACACAAGCATGGCAATGCAAATGAGTTCAGTGTGTTGTAGGGTTCCATTAGTTAGCTACATCCATTTTAGCAGGAAATTTGAGTTTTTTGCTTTGTTAGGACGCATGGAGTACCTGTTCGCTGTATGGTTGTCTTGTATTTGTTTAGAGAGTTTTTAGAGTCGATTTTCTGGGGCTTGGCCTTGCATCTGTCCCAGGGTAAGCAAGAAGAAACATAAAATTGTTCAGAACCTTCAGAGAGGTGATGACTAGTCCTTTTTTCCTGCTATTACTTTCTAACGTAGCCAATCCATATAATGATAGATCCAAACTTCTGGTTATTAAGGAAAGTAGGCCATCCTCCGATGTGGTATTGTGGCTCCGCACTGATGGTTTTATTTTCACTATCTTCTTGTCTTGAAGCTTTACCTGCCATTCTTTTGTTCAGATTGCCAACATGAAGAAAGAAATAGATGCAATAAGAGTTAAGGATATTTCTCAAGGTGGGCTAACCCAAGGTCAACAAACACAGATTGCCCGAAATGAACAACGAATATCTCAGGTTCGTGGAGGATCATATGCTATGCTTTACTTACATTTAATATTTTGCTAGCACCATCCATTTTTCTTTTGGTCACCAGTATTAAATCTTTTCCTTCTTTAGATTATGGAGGAGCTAGAGAATCTAGAAGAAACTTTAAATGACAGCATACGGGAAAGTCTGGGTGCTCGTTCTGGAAATACAAAACGTGGTAGCCGTAAAGCAGCTCTTGAGGAAGAAGAAGACGTTCTTAGGTTTGTACTCTGATTGATTTGACCTGTTTTTATGGTATTTGTACATCAAGACCGAAATTGAATGTTCTTTCATATGGCTTAAGCCAGCGCATTCTATACTTGATAATATGCCCTGACTAATGAGTTATCAATGCAGCGATGATGATGAATTTTATGATCGGACGAAGAAGAAATCATCTAGTCAGAAATCCAGTGAGCAGCAATCAGTTGAGACTGCTGATAGTCTTCTTGAGAAAAAGGATTCCATCACCAGTGATATTGAAAATAAAAAGAAATTGCTTGAAGAAGAGAAGCTTAAGCTGGCTCAGAGTGATACGGCAAATCATGGGGATGACCTCGATGCTTACATGAGTGGGTTATCGTCTCAATTGGGTAAGTTAGTATCACAGTAACATGGACTGACCATTTCTGAATCTCATTTGTATTTATCTGGAATACAATGCGTGACACAATTGAATTTTCTCTGCGAGCCTGACTTTTGATACAATAATAACTTATCACGTAAAAATGGGTAGTCTTAAAATTAGGTGATTAAATCATACACTGTAAGTCGTTGGAAGTGAAGCTAGCTCGGTTGAGGTACAGATATGTCCACCCAAATTGTGTTCTTGAATGCAAATTAGGGTGCCTATTTCTTAATTAAGATCTTTCTAGTTCTCGGTAATTTGAGTTTTTTATGCACTGTATGGCATGAAGTGATTAAAGTAGACACTCTGCACCCATTTTTGTTTAGTCCTGGCCGTTGATTTGGTGTTTTGCTTTTAATCAACTATCCTGAAAGCTATCTGCTTTTATGCACCCTCGTTTTTATGGTATTTGTACATCAAGACCGAAATTGAATGTTCTTTCATATGGCTTAAGCCAGCGCATTCTATACTTGATAATATGCCCTGACTAATGAGTTATCAATGCAGCGATGATGATGAATTTTATGATCGGACGAAGAAGAAATCATCTAGTCAGAAATCCAGTGAGCAGCAATCAGTTGAGACTGCTGATAGTCTTCTTGAGAAAAAGGATTCCATCACCAGTGATATTGAAAATAAAAAGAAATTGCTTGAAGAAGAGAAGCTTAAGCTGGCTCAGAGTGATACGGCAAATCATGGGGATGACCTCGATGCTTACATGAGTGGGTTATCGTCTCAATTGGGTAAGTTAGTATCACAGTAACATGGACTGACCATTTCTGAATCTCATTTGTATTTATCTGGAATACAATGCGTGACACAATTGAATTTTCTCTGCGAGCCTGACTTTTGATACAATAATAACTTATCACGTAAAAATGGGTAGTCTTAAAATTAGGTGATTAAATCATACACTGTAAGTCGTTGGAAGTGAAGCTAGCTCGGTTGAGGTACAGATATGTCCACCCAAATTGTGTTCTTGAATGCAAATTAGGGTGCCTATTTCTTAATTAAGATCTTTCTAGTTCTCGGTAATTTGAGTTTTTTATGCACTGTATGGCATGAAGTGATTAAAGTAGACACTCTGCACCCATTTTTGTTTAGTCCTGGCCGTTGATTTGGTGTTTTGCTTTTAATCAACTATCCTGAAAGCTATCTGCTTTTATGCACCCTCATTTCCTACCCCGATATATATATTTTGTTGCTTGAGCAAGGCAACAAAAGAAAAAAAAAAGACTTGGATGGAGTACGTTTCTTTCATGCTCTCTTTTTATGCCCTGGCTGTAGTCAATTGTCTTCTAATTACTTTATAACTATTTTCCAGTACATGATAAGATTGCTCGAGTTCAGAAGGAACTGTCTGATCTTCAGGTTGAGCTGGACAGAGTAGTTTATCTGCTAAAAATAGCTGACCCCATGGGAGAAGCAGCTCGCAAGAGGGATCTAAAGCCACGAGAAGCAAAAATCCAAGCATCTGGTGATAAACCGAGACATGAATCTAACAAACAAAATAAAGTTACCCAAACCACTTCAACCGAGGAGAAGCAAGAGAAGCTCAAGGATTCTTGTGACATAATACAGACAGATAAACCTGGTAAAGTGGAGGATGATGTCTCCAAAAAACAAGAAAATGGCAGCAAACCGGCATTCACCATGCCAAAACCTCAGTGGCTTGGAGACAAGAGGATCATAGAACCTGAAGAAAACTTCATAAATGAAGAAAAGGCAGATGTAGAGGAGTCAGATAATTTTGTGGACTACAAAGATCGAAAAACTATTCTTTCTAATTCAGGGAGTGGAAAAGACCTCGAAGAGGCTGCTCCTGGGCTTATCTTACGCAAGAGAAAAACTGTTGATCAGTCCGCAGCAAACGAGGCCGATTCATCTTTGGTTCAATCTGAAGCATCAGCTGCTGATGCCGTGGCCCTTCTGCTGAAGCATAAACGTGGTTTGCAAACTTCAGATGACATGGGGAATGAGGATGAACCACAGGCTAGCAAGAGAGATGGGAAAAAATCGAAACAAAAACGTGTGCTGGGACCTGCGAGACCAGATTTTCTAGACGCAAGACCTGATCATGAAACATGGGTGCCACCTGAAGGTATGTTAATTTTTGTAGGTATTACTGCATAGCAATCAGTACCAAGTAAAATTTGCCCCTTATTGACATACAATGTTGATGTATGTTCTGCAGGTCAAACTGGTGATGGACGCACTGCATTGAATGATCGTCTAGGTTATTGAAATTTTCCGAGGAGCAATTTGTATTGGTTGCATTGCAGAGAAGTGTAGTTGGGTGCCTGCAGTGCAGTCAAGATGAGCTTATGGGGCCATACACTGGAGGAATTGTAGTGGAAGCTGAGGTTGTTCTTTTTTGTTGGGCATTATAGTAGAAGCAAGAAGGGAATAGGTTTTTGTTGCGCTTCTAGTGGAATTGTAACTCTGGTCATTGTGCCTGTTTTTTTCAGAGAACATGCTGTCTGGCTGTGGAGATGAATGCAATAGGATTTTGTATATGTTGAAAGACTTGTTCTGTATCTACCCTTTTTTGTTCTCCGTGACTTGTAAGTTATCTTAACTTTCTAGATGAATCGTTTGCATTAGTGGTAAATGATCTGTTGTTGTACTGTTGTCGATTTGTCGTCATAGTTTGATTACTTCAGTTCTGTTAGGTGGGTTCTGCTCTTTTTGTTTGCGCTTATTGGTTTATGTGAAACATATCTTCATGTCACCGAATGTATAGCAAGAGGTCTTGTTCATTGTATAGACGTACTTAAATACGAAACATGCGTCGTCCACATACTACGGACGGTGACCACGCGGGGCTGTTCTGGCCAATCAGCATGCCATCCCGATTGTATTCTTCCCTTGTATCCTGGTATAAATGTTTCCGGTTTCCCCTTGCCGACATAAGTATCAATTATTAACCATAAATATACGGATGTTGTGAATAAACTAAAGCAGAGAGCAAAATTAAGCCCTGACCCCTGCCGTACTTTGAACCACCAGATGGCGATGTCTCCTGACCCCTGCCGCACTTTGAGCCACTGCTTCTGCCGCTGCTCACCACGGGTCCCGCACATCGCCGCCGACGGTGAGTACGCCTTCACGCCGACCGGCGCCACGGACGACGATGAGGACGGCCCGGTGTGGTCGCTCCTAGTCGGCGTCACGTCGGCGACCGACGGCCGCGACTGCACCCTCGATGCTGCTGGAGACCACAAAAACTCCAGCTGGCTCTAACGTCGTCGAATCCTCCAACATGCTTCCTTGTTGCAGGTTTGCAGTATTCTGTCTGACTCACCAAAACAAAATCTCTTTGTTTAACATTTCATGTTTCAGCTTGATCTACTTCAGTCCAAAGGTTTATTGTGTTTTTTGTTGAACATTGCGCACGATACTTACAACAAGTTCTTGGATGGTGCGCGACTCTCAGGCACCATTGCCACGTGTGAGAGATCTCTCATCAAGAACAATGTAGCTCTGTATATTATTTGCCAATCTGCTTCTCATTCAACCGTGTGTAAGATTAATATCTTGGATGGAAGATTATTGGGGTGCCAGGACCAGATTCTCACACCGCACTGCACTCTGGAGACATTCAGTTACCATGACGAAGACGCCATGTTGGATCAGCTTCTCCCCAAATGGCATTTCTTCTGTGATGGGAAACTCATATATGCTGCCCCATCCAATGAAGGAGACAGTGTTTATACGTGTGATCTGCTTACTGGATGCACTGGTCAGGTTGTGTCAAGAAGGCCTGTTGGAGTTGTATTTCACCATGTTCTTCAGGTTGGTCCCAAGACTATTGCTTTAAGTCATAGTTTCCACGGTGTCTATCATCTGGACTCTGCTACATGCGCATGGATATTCCACGAAACATTTGCGCCGTCTCGTGAACAAAGGGAAGTTAACTTTACTGGATATGCAGTCTTGGATTTCGAGACCTTCATAGTTTACGAAGGTTACTCAGGCTGCTGGTTTATACTTAACATTTCTGATCATGACGGTGCATGGAAAGTATTCATGCCCTATGCGGAGTATGAAACATCGTCGCAAGATGAAACATCACTTTCGCCAAGCTTGATGCATCAGAGCGGATATCTAAACGGAAGATCTGTATTCGCCAACGGTTTTATTTACACGTGCTTAGATGAGGGACTTACTGCATACGAGTTGATTGAACATTGTGGTTCCCATTACCTTGGTGACCAGATTGATTTGCAGTTTCCGTGGCGTCACGGTTGGGATGACGATAGAATTTGCTTGGCGTATGTTGGTGAGGACAACAGCTCTGCGCCATTATGTTTTCTGTGCTGCAAGGTGATTCATTATTTCTCGCGTTCCTTTTATTTTAATTGAGGTGTACTAAATGCATCTCTAATGCAGTTTCCTTTTAACTCTGCCAGATGATCATAGCTGTCAACCTGGTTATGACAATACGCCTGTACGAATCACTACTGTCCAGGTGAAAACTGAACGAATGCACAATGGAATGCTGAAACCCAACAAAATTGGCCATGTGGACATGGTCAAGTCATGCGTTGGGTGGAGTGGAAGTGTTTCGATCCGAAATTGCTTTGCAGTGTAGAACATAATTTAGGTCCCGTTTGGCAAGATGCACAAAACAGCATAAGCATAAATTGTACTCCGTACCAACCATGTCTAGACAGGCAAGACTATTGAATGCACTTGTCTCCGGTATGTGTACTATTTAATACTTCTGCATCATGGACCTTATCCGAGCAGCAGTGGGTGGGCATGTTTTGTAAATATCCCTTGTTGTGGTTCATTTCATACCGAAAAGCCTACAGTTTGCTGAACAATGCTTATAAACATGATATGAAGAACATAATTTACAAGCCAGACTGCATTTTTGACATTGCGTCTAGCACATATCTGGTGAGAAAGAGGATGCAGAGTTTTGGCGAAGTGTTCTACCTTCGTAGAGGCCGCAGGTTCAGTTTTATCACTAAAACTATATTACAATCAGTTACAACTGAATATCTGAATATCTAAATATATCTTAATATGGTGCACATTTGTTGTGTATGGAGAACAATGTGCTGGAGGCGCATGAATGTTGGCATGTTGAGTTGCAAGATCTATTAAATCTTATGTGTCTGATCTGTTATGACCTACTACTTCTAAGAGAGGATCCCTTTTCAGTGGGTGCTTTTGTGGTCAGTCTTTTGATCCTCTCATGCCAAAAAAAGCTATGTGTTCTTACACCTTGATCCCTGGAGGCGCCAGATCCATGTTTCAGTTAGGCATTGAAGCATTCAGCTGGAACAAGTAAACACGTACAAAAAAACTCTATAAGTAACAGTGCTCTGAACCGAACAATAAAAATTTCATTTCCAGATGAAGGTTTACATTATTCCCACCCGGGACAAGGGATGTTGTACAGTGATTAAAAAAAAACTCTGGATTAGCGTAAGTCCGCTTCAAGTTGCATGTCTCGAAAGGAATATTGTTTGTATAACCTGGTAAGTTGGGTTCGTGTATTCTATACAAGTGTGGATGATAACTATAGAAAACAATGAAATGAAATAACTTCCCATTATCAGCTTATACATCCTCATCTTGGCCATTATGGACAAATCCAGCGGTAAGTATCAAAATCAGGTTTCAGTTTGTTAGTGTCAGTTCCATTTGCCTCTCGACCCGCAGCGCTTCACGCATGGTGCCCGAAGCTGCTCCCACCAGACAGCACACACACGGAAGGCTGAAACCACTTGTAGCATAAAAATATTTGACTCCACACTTGAAGCAACTGATTCTAAATTTTATGCATGGAATCAATGCATAATTGCATTTTGTATGGAACAATTTCCACTAATGCCACTCTATGGGTTCTTTCTTTACTGCCTTCCCCTTTGGTCGGCCAAATTGTTTGACATTTTTACCACTCAGAAGCTTCAGTGCCTGCTCAAGCGTCATCTTCTTTGGATCCGTATTCTGTCGTCAGACATAGTCACATATTCAACATATACTATCAGCCTTTGCAAGGAAAACTTTCATATTTATGAAATACTCTAAATAATAAAATACGAACTCAGCTTTTGTGTTCTTACTGTTGGAATTGGTAAACTGAATTGATTCCCAAACCCTAGAAAAGGTGGATACATAGTGCTAGTACATGGGCCTCTAGATGGGCCAAATATACAAAGGACACAATACTCTAACACCCCCCGCAGTCTGAACGTACCGACACAGCGGAATTCAAGACAGGACACAAGAGAAAAGACAAGAACTCACCCCTCCCTCCCCCCCCCCGGCAGTCACAACTAGCCACTGGTCACATTGAGACTGGAGCGAAACTCTGAGAAACTCGAGAAGGGGAGACCCTTGGTGAAGATGTCCGCAAACTGGGAGGTACATGGAGAACTCGAACTTGGCCGATGGCGACCCGGTCCCGGACAAAGTGGAGGTCGATCTCGATA
>LAPY01000608.1:96551-114451 GCA_000970635.1 Eragrostis tef
CCGGCGGCCAGAGGCCAGCCATGGTCGGCGGCGGCGGTGACGGCTAGAGGAGGGAGGGAGGGAGAAGAAAGGTAGGCTGTGATACCATGTTGGAATTGGTAAACTGAATTGATTCCCAAACCCTAGAAAGGGTGGATACATAGTGCTAGTACATGGGCCTCTAGATGGGCCAAATATACAAAGGCCACAATACTCTAACACTTACCCTCACTCTAAACTCTTATTGTGATTTTACCCTCATTTTTTTAACTTTTTGATTTTACCCTTGGTTTGTCAACCTGAAGCCAGAGTTTACCCCTACTGGGGGTAAAATCGCAATAATTCTATTATGCTGGCTTCAAGTAAAAAAACCAGAGGTAAAATCACAAAGTTAGAAAATTGAGGGTAACATCACAACTAGAGTTCATAGTGAGGGTAAGAACACAGTTGTCCCTTGTTATAATTATCTTAATTACAACAATTGATTGCTCCAATGAAAGGGAAAAAAATTCATAGCTGATACATTAATATGGTTTCTGACATTAAAAAGTATGATATCATGATGATAGTGTACCTTTGGCACTGGAGCAAGAGTTCTCCTATGCCTGACATTGTATCCAGCTTTAGAATGTGTAATAAGTACAGGATGCTCATCATCAGGATGCTTTCCCTGTAGTCAGACATAATATCACAGGACAACTCAACAAACAACATGAACAGTTAAAAGTTCAGACAAGTGCATACCAGATGTTTGGGATACTGCAGTAGATCAATCGCATCTTCTATAGAGACAGAGTCGACATCCTTTACCTGAAAAGGCATTGAACCGTTGCAACGCTGAGTTCTTGAAACGGATGGAAATTGCAGGTCTTTCTTTTGTAAAATAAGGTAATAATTACATCAGACAGGGAAGCCCTTTTTGGATATAGTCCTTTCCTATCCTCTCCAACCTGTACGTAGTAACCATACGGACCTTGTTTCAGAAACACCTGTGCAATGAGCATAAACATTGTTATACACAATTACTTAAACAGATGTAATAAAGCTGCATCTCAGAACAGTACCTTTTCGTCAGAATCTGGCATAGCACCGAGTAACCTGGGTGTAAAAGACCTCTGAGTTTCCTCAGAGGGTTCAGTGTCGTCGTGGTCCTCCGACAGTGTGCGGGCAATATATCTATGATAATCAGTACTCATCAATAATCACGGAGTCATCCATGAAGTCAAAAGTCATAATACACGAGGCAATGAAGATCATAGGAAAGGTTTTGAAGCTGAAAGTGTGTATCATTTACAATGGGGATTTATAGGGCCATACTTGCATTTGGGATGTCGATCACAGCCTATAAAATAGCCTTCACCGTATCTACTGACTTTGAACCTCAGAGTTCCTTCAGAACAACTGCAGAAATAGCAAACATCAAAGAAACGTGTTAAGCATAAACGAACAAAACATGATGAATGCATAGCATAGTAAGATAACGTATTTTAGCCATGCGAAATAAACCTGAATATACATCTCATAAGGGTGCAAAATGGTGAAGGGTACCCAGCAACACTCATTAGTTCACTCAACAGCACTAGTTTTCTAAAATAAGAAGTGTTACTGGTTAAACTAAAGTGGTTTGGTGCTACCCTTAGGTTCACCAATTTGCACCCTCTAGTATCTCAATTAGCCAAATATTCATCATTATACTTCTGACATAAAAGAAGAACCATCAAAGTAAGACATGTATTACCTAGGGCAAATCCTACTATCACTGTCAAGATCAGGAAAGAGGATAGAACCGAATTTTTCTTCAAGCATTCTCTCTATCTGCAACAATTAACAAATTTAGTTTCAATACTTCAGTGATTACAGGGCAATATGATGACAGCGTCCTTGCTAATTATTACATAATAATTTACAAGGATTCAATTTTCGTTATTCTCTACTGGAGTTGCAGAAACATTGCCCAGATAGGACCAGTGAGAAACTACTGTCTGACATTTCAGACAACTGACCACATCTCTTTCTTTTCTGAGATAGAACTTGATGCTCCCCCATAAAACATTTTCTATCCCGTTTGCACGGAATTATGAGCTCAACCAAAAGGGTTGCTTAATCGGGGGAACTTGACGATAGTTATTTTCTATCCAATCATTGATTTGATTTGATTTGTTCAAGGATAAATAAAAATTACCAATCATAATAAAATAAATATTACCTTTCTGCCATCCAATTGACTAGCATCAGCGCAATATTTGCTGAACCTTTCCCAGTAATCTTTCATAAGGCCCTTCCATTCAGTTGACCCAGCAGATACATTGTCTAGCTATTGAAGTAGAAGAAAAATAACATCAGCATGATTATGCCAACAATAAATTTATCATATAACCAAACGAGCTTTTGGGAGGATAAAATAGTAATGTGCAATCGCTGCTAACGGGCAATATAAATTTTCCATATGAAGAAATTTCTGGTCGCATTTGGCATAGCCCCAATTCTAGAAAATCGATGGGTTTCTTGGAGCTCCTGATACCTGGCTCCAGAAAACCATGGATTTGGAGCTGTGGATAACTAAGCGTATTTTGCTGACTCGATCCTTTTCTTGTTTTAGACTTTAAAAAAACTCCGAACAAATATTTATTTTAGCATAGAAACTCCGCCTATGTTAGGCTTGGCGAGCCAGCAACTATACCTAGCTGGACCTATCTCATTTGTTCTTGCAAGAGTATTCGTTGATTTACTGAATTCTCACATTGGTTTAATCTGTAGCAGTGACTGACAGACTGACTGACCAGCCTAGTCAGGTTTCTGGAACTGCTGTAAAAATTGAAATAAAGATGCATTCACATGTGTACCAAAAACTAAGAAGGTTCATACCTCTGTCTCCATGTTAGCAGTAAAGCTGGTATCAGCAACCTCGGAGAAATGATGCAAAAGAAATGCGGAGACCTACAAAACAGATGATATTGAGCAAACACCAAAACTAGACGAATTTAAACAAGTCATAATAAGCAACCACAGTTACGTAAACAGAAAGACCGCTGACACTTACTCCCTCTGCTATTTAATATATTACTCAAACTTTTCTTAGTTGTCCTAAAGTTATATAACAGAGAGACCGCTGACACCTACTCCCTCTGCTATTTAATATATTACTCAAACTTTTCTTAGTTGTCCTAAAGTTATATATTAAAAACCAGAGGGGTATAACAAATCACATTGAGCTGAAGCGTTATCATGCATGCATGAATGTACTACAGGAATAGTTGAAAGATGTAATCAGGTATTGGTAAAACCAAGAAATATACACCCCTAGTAATCATAACAAGGAAACTTCAGATAATACGGAGGCAGCTTGTATGCTCTTCTGACAATATTATTTATATGGCAATGCATATAAACACGCTGGTCGCAGAGTGGTCTATGTGGCACTGATATGTCAAGAACACAGCGTAACCGTGTCCGAAACACCAATGGACATGGATACGCCGCAGATACGTATCCGGCGAGCATCCAGAAATAAATAAAAAATAAATTTCAGAGTCACGCCTGAGACGTCCTGGGCCGTTTTTTTGATACGCCCAGTCGAGAGAAGTGGCCCAATTGGCCCATAGCTGCGCGCATATGTAGCCTACTTAGCCTGCATGCATGGCTTGGCCGCTAACCCTTGTTGCTTTGATTCTTAACGCCAACACCATCGCCCACCGAGGCGATGCCTAATCACCCTAATTAACGCGCCCCGCTTGGATGGACGGCCTGCGACAACACGTCGACGCCGACAACAAACGCGTGACGACGCCCAATCATTGATGAGCCTGAGTTGCAAGCCGTTACGGTCACATTTGGAGATGTTGGTGTTGCTGGAGACAATGAGGGTGAAGCAACCTAGCTGCCCTAGCGGAAGATCATGAGCTTGGAGTTACTTGCTGCCTTGCTCTTTATCTCTTTTATGAATCATTAGTTTACAATTACTTAAATTTGAGACTCTTGCTATTGTTCTGCAATAGAAGCAAACTGACATTAGCTCAGTTGATTAGTGCCTCAAGTGGTGAGGCCTCCCACAAGGGTTCAAATCGTGGTGTGCACCAATTTGTAGAATAATTTAAAAAAAAAGAGATAAAAAAAATCCCCTGTTAGGCAGCCAAAAATATAGTGGCGACGACGTCGACTTGGGTGCCATGAAAAACCGTGGGGGCGGTCTTACCCTCACCGGTCGAGTTTTTTTTTTGTTCTGCAATAGAACTTTAAATAGAACCTAAATTGAGTTATTTGAAAAAAATTGTGAAATGTATACGTATCGGTGCTGCATAGGAAGTGGTGATGAATATAAATTAACAGGAAACACATTTTATAACAAATGTCTTGACAGAATGTGATCTTATGGAGAACCAAGAAATTTGGGAGCGAGAAAATACCATTCGACCACGGAATTCAGGGTGCAGAGCTCGATTTTTTGTTGTCACATAGTTCCGGTCCTGAACAGCACAAACAAAAACTCTTAACCATGCAGAAAAACAGGTAATAGCAAATTATAGTGAACAAAGAGAGATTTAGCTAATCATAAATTCCTAAAACGGCTTACAAACAAATATAAATATACAACATGCTCGATCCATTTCTAATACAATGCTTGATCCCATGAAAATAAGAAGTGAGTCCTACCGCTGAATGTGACAATTGGCTTTGGTACACTCAAAAAAAAAGAAAAAAAAAAAGAGGGAGGATGTCCTCATCTGCTCTATGGCCAGGAAACAAAAGTAGCCCCTCACCACCCCTTTGATATCAAAATTACATATACACGTGCCCGCACTCCACAATCAGCTAGATCATCTTAGATATATATTAAAAAAGGAACGAAATTTAATTTAAGAGTATCACGATAAAAAGTATCAGTGAGGTTGAACATTATCGTACCTTTAACACCTTCATTATAGATGCGTACGTGGATGGCCTTCCAATTCCTAGTTCTTCTAGCTTTTTAATCTGGAGAAGATTATAGAACAAACCCAATAAAGAGGATATATTGTTTTTTATTGCAGGCATGGGCAATGCTTAGAATAAGGAAAATGCTTCACGTACAACCCATTAGTTAGACTTCTGTCCGACCAAGTGTTTTAAGCCTTTTGATTAATATGTGAACCATCACCCGAGTGATTTTAGCCATTAGATCTCCTAGTTGTACAAAAGTCTAACAAATGGGTGGTACCTATAGCAGTGCTCTTAGAATAAACAAGTGAAAATAGGTTATTACTTACCAGTGCACCCTCAGAATAACGTGGTGGTGGCTTCGTGAAGTGTTGCGCAAGATGCACACTAACAGGAGACACCAAGTCCTTAACCTGGGAAAAAGGAGATGTAACCAGTAACATACTGGAATTTAGAATGATAGCCAGTAATCTGTAGTGTCATGAAAAAGAAACAGGGTAAAGGAAATTAAATATGGCAGCTGCTAACCTTTAATTTAGATAAGGCCTCAAAATTATCCTCATGAACAGAATCTCCTTCAGCGTCATCACTTGGACTTGCCTCAGTGTCCTAAAAGCGGTACATTTTCTCATTATTGAAATGAACTCATGAACAGAAAAGCAAGCACATAGTTCTCTGTAGGGTACAACCTTGACATCCAAGCTAAATCCTACTCACTAAAATCAGCACTAAAGAAACAAATAAATAAATTAGAAAACTAGTAACACAGTGATACAATTGACTGGTGATATCATACATTAAAAATTCACCTTATGGCTGCGTTAATAATGTATTATATTTATATCCTGTTCGACTTCTATAAGTTGCAAAACAGGGTATGGAAAACCAGCTCGAATTAGCCCAAAATATGCCAAATTATAGGAGCCAGTCCAGGCTGGCTTTTCTAAGCAAGGATGGGTCAGGCCATGAAGGCCCTGTTTGTTTCAGCTTTTGCTGTCTTCTGCTAGTCAGAAGCCAGAAGCTGAAACAACGAACGCAGCTGTTGAACTGGCTTCAAAAGCTGAAAAGTTAGTTTCCAAGGAAATAAACTAAAAGCTGAAAAGCTGGCTGAGAGCTACTTTTCTGGCTTTTGGGGTGCTGAGGTACAAATTTATTACAAAAGCCAATAGCAAAAACCCAAGAGCCAGAAAGCAAAAGCCCCAAAAGCTCCAGCCCAAACAAACAGACTCTCAGCACACTCAGTTCCATAGTTAGGCAGAATACATGTAACATTCTGTTAAGTATTAAAATAAAGTTTAACTGTATAGATAATTGCTTGTTCTTTCTTTTTTGACTCTTGGCCATGTACTCTTGCTTCTTTTATAATTTTTATATTAATAAAATCAATCACAGTAGGGGTTTCCCTTACCATCATTCCTAAAAAAAACTAAAATAAAGTTGTACTGAAGGATTTTTCAGAATAAATTCCACAAACCATCCAAAAACAAAAAACCAGGGTCCATTTCCAGCAATTAAAACAAATAAATGTATCATTATTTCATATTTTTGACTTTCAAGCGGTCAGAAAGAAAAAATAAAGGGGGTGTCCTTGTCAGATATCCAATTTCACTTTAGCATAGAAAACCCCATTCATGTAATCATATCAGTTAATCAGACATCTTTTTTAGCTCCAATATGCATATCCAGACAAGTTAAAAGCCCAGGCCAATAGCACATGAGCCGTTATTTAGCTTTTATACTAGAATGCCTATCTACAGCAGTCATCAAGGACTGACAGAAGTAGCATGAGCTAAAGTTGGAAAGTCATCTTATGAGACAATCAACATATTTTTTTTCTCAAAAATTCAAGCCGAACAAAGGAAGACTATGCAAAGATAACTGGGACAGAAAGTTTTTATTTTTTTTATTTTTGGAAATTAATACAGGGTGCAAGAATCGTTAAGAAATTATATAGAGCTTACCTCATAGACAGCACGGTATCCCATGAAGTCAAGCCTTGATGCAGACGAATGAAAAATCATGTCACCTTCAGGAGTACCAATATCGATTTGAATCTACAGAGCATATAGAAGACCATACGGTAAGCATCTAATTTGATGGGATGCTTATCGAAATTAACAAAGAAAAGAAACACAAAAAAAAAATTAAAATGTTTCAAGGTTCATTCTGCAACGCTAGAGAATGATGGTGAGTGGTGACCCATTAAGGCATTAACAATTCAACTTGAAATATGTTTAGGCACGAGAGGAAAGATTTTGATTCAGAGACAACAGCTAAAATGATGTCCCGGCTATGTGATTCTAAAGTAGGTGGGAAAGGAATATTGCATTAAAAAACCTACTGAGTTTCACACACTAACCAATTAACCAAAAACAAGCAGCCTTAACTACTGACCATAAATATGTTGAAGTTAACAAAGAAAAGAAACACAAAAAATTTAAAATGTTTCAAGTGTCATTCTGCAACCCTAGAGAATGATGGTGAGTGGTGACCCATTAAGGCATTAACAATTCAAGTTGAAATATGTTTAAGCACGAGAGGAAAGATTTTGATTCAGAGACAACAGCTAAAATGATGTCCCTGCTATGTGATTCTAAAGTAGGTGGGAAAGGAATATTGCATTAAAAAAGCTGTTATAACTACTTAGTTTCACACACTAACCAATTAACCAAAAACAACAAGCCTTAATTATTGACCATAAATATGTAGTCTTGATTAGGCCTGTGACGCGACACTTAATGGGCAGCAATGTTTTTCTTGATAATTTTTCAGAAGAAAGCTTTTCTTTACATTCTGCTAGTAGATCCCCTTGGCTAATACCAAGTAGAATTTCAACCAGTTCACCAAAATAACATTTATGAAACTTCCACGCACATAACTGACAGCCATTCTAAGGAACAATATCAACCATAGGGGCAAAAGCGTAAAAGCAACCAACCATCTCGGTCCTGGAAGATTCCATTTGGCAAGCCAATGTTCTTTTCCATATTAGAGTGTACAATTTTAAAGAATCATCATCGAGTATTCCCATCAAAGATGCTGCAAGAGATATAGTATTGCAAATATATATTAAAATAGAAACTAAAATCATAATACTAAGAATTAAAGAAACTAAGACATCCCAGATGCTCATTCAGTATGAAATAAGATGCGGACCAAGGAATATACATTGTAATTGTCCAGCATTCATTTATAGGGCATATCCAATTATAGATGGAAAAACGCTGGTTGCTCAATAGTGCAAAGATATTTCTAAGTGCAATTAAGTGTTACTTGAGGCTCCATATGATATAATTAAGGCTCTCTGAAGTTGAATCATGATGTATGAACTGTAAAACATATTAATTATTGATGAATATGGACTAAAAGAAGCCACCCAGTATATATCCCACTCGGTACAGGGTATAGTGCTACAAAATTTGGAAGTGAATGGTGAACATCAGATACTATAACTATATAACCTCCAAGAGACTGGCTACAAAGCCTATAATTGTATAGTTGTTTTTTCTCCTTTCACATCTTAGCATAGAGTAGCTTATCATAGTATAGCTCAGCTGCCTGTTACTTCCAAACCAGGTATTCTGGTCTGTAATGTAAACTTTCGTTTCTTTTTGTATACTAATGCGTGTATCAAAGATTATCCAAAAGAATATGAATGTACCAAAGTTTATCCAAAAGAATTTACTATGTGATTATTAGTAGCTAAATTGGGAAAACACAACAAATCAGCAAATTTATGGACAGGTCATTACACGGCAGCCTCCTTATACTGGTCGGCCTTATGGCTTCGTGGGCTTCTTGAGCATTTTTCACCTTCTTTGAATACTTCCTGATGTTCTCTGAAGCATATTCCTGGCCGTATCTGAAGAAAAACTAATTAGCCAGAGGCCCAGAGTAATGCAGGCCACAAAACATAGAGGTACACATCAGGTGCTAGAGTCACAAAATAATGATTCTCTATCCTGTGGACAACGTATAAAACATGAAATGAAGCTGAAATCCTTTTACCATTTCATCATTCATCAGAACCATAAGTATCTTCAGACTGGCTAAAGAGTTTGAAATAGCTTCATCAAATCTGAAGTAATGTAATTTATGTATATGGTTCATCTAATAAGTTTTTTTAAAAAAAAAAGATGAGCAAGTGTGCAAATTCTCACTCGTATAATTGATCACTTAGTAACTAAACAAACCTTTGCCAGTGAAACAATAGAAAGTAGCACCAATGCACCACACCACACATAAACTTATTAAGCATACTCACATCTAGTTCTAATAAAAAATGATTCACAGATACTTATGGAAAGTTGTGTACCTTTCATTGACTAATGAACGGATATCTTCTGCAGCTCCATCGGAAATCTTCGAGGGAAAAAGAAGAATAAATAAGTCAATACACTACTAAAGGTGTAGCAACAAGTACTAGATTCAAGAAATCTTCTTGTTGACAGTTGTCTGGGTTCTCAATAAGGAAATCCAGAAGAATTGGTCATGCATTTTACATCATGTAATATATTATTAGAGCTACCAAAAAGAAAAGAAAAAAAAAAAGACTCCACGAGACTATGCATGTATCAAATATTATCCAAAAGAATATGAATGTACCAAAGTTCATCCAAAAGAATTTACTATGTGATTATTAGCAGCTAAATAGGGAAAACACAACAAATCAGCAAATTTATGGGCAGGTCATTACATGGCAGCCTCCTTATACTGGTTGGCCTTATGGCTTCGTGGGCTTCTTGAGCATTTTTCACCTTCTTTGAATACTTCCTGATGTTCTCTGAAGCATATTCCTGGCCATATCTGACGAAAAACTAATTAGCCAGAGTAATGCAGGCCACAAACCATATAGAGATACACATCAGGTGCTAGAGTCACAAAATACTGATTCTCTATCCTGTGGACAACCTATAAAACATGAAATGAAGCTGAAATCCTTTTACCATTTCATCGCTCATCAGAACCATAAAGTATCTTCAGACTGGCTACTAAAGAGTTTGAAATAGCTTCATTAAATCTGAAGTGATGTAACTTATGTATATGGTTCATCTAATAAGTTTTTGTAGGCAAAAAAAAAGAAAAAAAAAGAGAGAGAGATGAGCAAGTGTGCAAATTTTGATCACTTAGCAACTAAACAAACCTTTGCCAGTGAAACAATAGAAAGTAGCACCAATGCACCACACCAGACATAAACTTATTAAACAGACCTCACATGTAGTTCTAATAAAAAATGATTCACAGATATTTATGGAAAGTTGTGTACCTTTCTTTGACTAATGAACGGATATCTTCTGCAGCTCCGTCGGAAATCTTCGAGGGAAAAAGAAGAATAGATAAGTCAATACACTATTAAAAAGTGTAGCAAAATGTACTAGACTCAAGAAATCTTCTTGTTGACAGTTGTCTGGGGAATTCTCAATAAGGATATCCAGAAGAATCGGTCATGCATTTTACATCATACATTTAGACTTATCTAGCTTTTGTGACAGTCATAAATGTTTCAAACATTTGAATAATAGTTGAAATTATCAATAGAGCTGCATAAACATCATGGAATTCACAGAACTATAGTTTCAATAGGATTTTTTTTTACTCTCTCGAGTCAGAAATAAGTGACATGATAGACATCAAAATGTCCTCTATTAAACTTTACCACTAGTTTCTAGCATAATATATTTAGAGAAGTGTATACTAGTAACATTAATTCTAGTTTTGACTGTGAACTCCTAAAGAAAAGACTCTGTTGCAGCTTAACTATTAAATCAAAATCAAAAACACCTTAATGCAGAAAAATCTACTCCAGTATTCGCTAATATGGTGGTGGAAGTCTCAACACTTATGCAAAGTGCCACTTTTTCAATTACCGCAGGACCAACCAGACAGTCACAGGATAACAAAGGTAAACTTGTGAGATACTATTGCAATGTGAAAGGTTCTAAAATATTTGACTGGGTACCTCCATAAAGGTTGTCAGGCCCGTTTCAAGACCACGAAGTGTAGATTTGTGCAGCAAGGTTTAATAAAAAGGCTTACGCCAGCATTTGAATGCATGGAACAAATTTGATCTTGTTAAGGCATGCATTTAACATTTGCTCGTATGAAAGAAGATCAATTTGAACTTGCAGGCAAAGCAGAGAGAATAAAAGAGTCATGGAACCTAGTACTATAAACAACACGAGAATACTTTGATTATCTAAGGAAACGTAGGAATTAGAATGTTCTTACGTTGAACCCGTCTGTTCTAATGTATGTTATCAACCCAGTTGCTTCTTCTGAGGAAAGGCTGATACCCTCGTAAAGCTTTTGGGCAACCTGCAATAAGTTAATTTGACACATGAAGCCATGAGAGTACATAAAAATGCAGTACTGTAATAGGAAAGCACAATGTGTGCATCTGAAATTTCAAGCAGAAATGACCTTCATGGTATATCCTGCAGTAAAATGTAATTTGTTTGCAGCATCCTGCTGAAGGCTGGATGTAATATATGGCATCGGAGGATTCTTGTGAAATTTGCTTCTTTTCACACCTATAACTTCAAATTGAGAAGAATGAATCTTCTTTTCTATAGCTTGAGCTTCTTCTTGAGAACATATGGAAAGTTGATCCAACGTTTTTGAGTTCAGATGCTTTATCCGGGATGGAATGCATGTGCCATTTGAACGTTCTGCATTTGGGGTTTCGAAGTCTGTTTGTACTGTCCAATACTCTTGTGGATTAAACATCTCTATTTCAGTTTCCCGGTCACACACAAGAGCCAAAGCTGCAGATTGGACTCGTCCAGCTGACTGGCAGCCAGGCAACTTCCTCCATAGAAGTGGTGATATACCAAACCCAATCAGATAATCAAGAGAACGGCGTGCAAGATACGCATTAACTAAGTTCATGTCAATATATCTTGGGGACATTAAAGCCGTTTTGATAGCATTCTCTGTTATTTCATGGAAAACAACTCTTGCAACAGTTACGTCAGAGCCCAATGCGTCTTGCTGTTCAAGCATTTCTTTGATGTGCCAAGCAATTGCTTCACCTTCACGGTCAGGATCAGGTGCAAGAATTAAATTTTCTGCTCTGGAGAAGAGGACATAACATTGGTAGAAAAATCAGCAATATGTTATTAATTTTACAATGTAGAAGGTTTGCCTAAAGAAAAGAATTAAAATAATTAGGTGTATTTATTAATTGGACAAAAAATAGAATTCAAGCTCCAGTAAGCCAGCTTTACCAAAAGATGTAAATAAAGGATCAAAATTAAACATAAGAAAATGAAATATCATGACTGCACATCTCCACATATGGGTGAAATTGCAAATTTGGCACTCTAAACACTGACATCTTGATTATGTATGCCATTTATGGCAATGACATGTCAAGCCACGTGAACAAATGACATATCAGACGAATGGCAAATTCACTAAGCCTATGATTTATAGAGTACAAAAATTGCAAATCACTCTACCAGCAACTGCATACAGTTACAAAAGCATACACAATTTTACTTTCATATAACACGTACAAAACTTACAAAAGCCATGTCATCAACAAGTAATATTCAAGTATACTGCCAACATCAATGTGCCACCGAAATACCATACACAACTTATGATGCATACAAATAAGAACAGTGTTTAAACATGTTTAAACAGTGTATGTCATTTATGGCTGCTAGGAACTAGACGTGTGAGAACCTAGGAGGTAGGAAGAGACCTGGCGTCTAGTGACCTTTTAAAGATTCTATAAGAATATCAAAATAATATAGAATAGGTATTACCAGATGAACAAATCAACAACATACTGTTCTCACATTTTCTAACCAGGTGTCCACGAAGAGCCATCAAGTTTACATACAGAAAATAATCAGGAGACTTAGGCAAATTAATTGCTTGTCTACAGGCATATCGCATTCATAACTTGCAAATCTGGAGCATATTACAGTAATTACTTTGACAACAAAAGGCATATGTGACTGTGTTTCTTTACTGCAATAATCAGGAAGGCAGGAGAAAATGAGATGTGTCCATGTTTGACTAGAGGGAATGAATGCCCATGATAAGCAGTAAACAGAAGTAAAAATTATTTTTTCTCGAAAAAAAAATAACAGATGCAATGCATACCACCTAATTCATAAAACATACCCTTTCAGTGCCACTTTGATGCTCTTAAGATGAGTCCAGGCAGCAGCAGGCACCTCCCATACCATGCTGAAGTCATCATCAGGACGGACGGATCTTGATCTACCAGCTAAATCCCTCACATGACCATAGCTTGGCAACACTTCATACATGTCCCCTAGGTACTTCTGAATAACTTTTGCTTTCGTGAGTGATTCCACAACAACAACTGATTTTGCTGTGGGAGGATAAAGAGGCACGAGTGGCTTCCTATCATTACCAGAACCATCTTCAGATGCCTTCATACAAATATCAGCTTTAGACGGAGTAGTCGAAGCAGTTGAAGCCTTTGTTTTTGACTTCGATCTGTTATTCATCTTCTTTTCTTTAGTACTATCAGCAGCCTTTTTTGATTTAGAAGTGCCAACCTTCTTGTTTTCTTGGTCCGTTCCAATCTCTTCAGTTGTCTTTGCTGCAGCTTTACGAGTTCTAGAGAATGGCTTTTTTTTCTTGGTGGGTGCGTCCTTCTCTTTCACATCTTCAGTAACTTCTTTTTTGCTACCTTTACGACTCTTCCTCTTGGTAGTGTCCTTAGTATCGGCAACACTCGTGCTAGTGTTGCCAGATGATGCCAAAGCCTCATCGGTGATGATGCTACATGCAGCTAATGTGCTTTGCTGTTTCTCAGATCTGTGAAACAAACGGTGTGCAAAACTAGCATCTTCCCTTCTCATATTTGGATTACCAAATGAACTCTTACTTTTAACGAGGAACCTTAGCTTTTTACTGCACGCGGTTGTGAAGGGCCGTGAATTACCAATAGCGTTAGTCTTTAAAGTAATCCCACAGCTATCTGCGGCTCCAAAACATATCGAACTCCGCTTGCCCAAAAGCCCAGTAGTAAAAAAGGCACTACTTTTGAGCTGTAGGGCAACCCGGGAGCTAACTCTTGAAGACATTTGCCTTGCTGAATTACTCCTGAATGCAACTCCGCGCATATTACAGGGACGGAAAGGTGAAAAAGGCAATGATGCGCAAGAATATCTCTGAGACACCCCAAACTGAAGCTGCAGGAGATAACACACAGAAAACGGATAAGAATAAACCCAAACGAAGCACTAAAACAAAAGTATAACACAGCATAATGATCAAAAAATCATCCACTCTCGTTCTTATGTACTCTCTTGCAGAAGATAATAGTAAGAGTGAAGTAGAACGAGAAGGCACGGTCTACCTAGATATATTCCATCAAATGGAACAGTAAATCATGGTTGAATTGCTCTCTGCTTCATGTCAGCTTGACAAGTTGTGTTTTTTTTTTCAAGTGAAAGTTTGTTCATAACAATGAAACGCGCATTGATAAATTATTGGCAATACAGACAGGAAGTGGGTAGAGGAAAAAGCTCACCATTGCCGGAGCTGGCCTCGGCGAGAGCGCGTGCGTGACGGCGCGGTGGGCACAGCCTTGCGGGAGTAGGCGGCGGAGCTGGAGCGCCATGGGCGAAGGGACGAGCCGGGCAGCGCGGGGACGGGAGCACTCAGGCGACGAGAGGCATGGGGGAGTGGCTAGGGTTTAGGCAGGGTTTTAGGCGGGGAGGCGAGGTGGTGTGGATAGGCTGGGCAAGAAGAGGAGGTCGGAGGTGGTGGCGGCGGCGGCCAGGCGGGGAAGGGGAAATATCCTCTGCGGCCGTCTCGCTTGGCTGGACCGTTGCGGACTTGCGGTTGCGGAGATGTGTGCGCGCTGCTTGGGGTACAAGATGAGCCGCGTGGGCCGCACCATTAATGGGCTCTCTCTGATTCAGGCCCCGAACCCGCACGACTCTTCTTGCCCTGAGCCGCACCGCCATCTTCCCGCGCCGCCGTCGTACCCCGGCTCCCCTGCTTCGTCCCGCATCTCCGTGCTGCCGTCCCCCGTCTCTCCTGCTTCATCCGCGACCGGAACAATTTTTTTCTTGATTAAAACAATTTTTTTCTTGGTTAGAACAATTTGTTTCTTGGTTGGAACAATTAGGTTTTGGAGGCAGCGAGGACGCCGCCGGATCCGGCGGAAGGCGAAGGCGGTGAGGGCGAGCACGGCGACGGCTGGAGGAGGAAGAAAGCGTCGACGGCTGGAGGAGGAAGACGACGCCGACGCGCATGGGCCGTCGTGCAGTGTGGCCCACCAAAACCCATTGTTGCTTTCTTCTTCCTCGTGTCGTCGCCGCTCCTCGCATCACTGCCGCTGCGCACTGCCCACTTCGACCAGAACAAATCTTGTGAAGCACGGAACAATGGTTCCAGCAGCCTCGGAACAATTTCTCATGAACCTTAGAACAATTGTTTCGGCAGCCGGAACAATTATTGCGAAGCAAGGAACAACTGGGAGAAAGTCAGGCAACGACGGTGCAGGGAAGACGAGCAACGGTGGCGCGAGGAAGCCAAGCGACGACGGCGCAGGGAGGCAGGGCGACGGCGCGGCCTGGCTTACTCGCAATGGCTCTTGGGCGAGGTCAGGCGCACACCGCCGTCGCGACAAGATGCGGTAGGGTTGGAACAGCCTGGCACAATGAGAGAGGAAAGAAACTGTAGTGCGGAGAGGCAGATCAAGCAGGCAGGCGTGGCGCCAGGGCCAGTGAAGAGTAGTGGAGCTTGGGCGAGTAGCGTAGAAAAGGGGATGTGCGGCTGTGCGAGAGAGACAGATGAATAAGACGGAGCCATCTAGGATTAAAAAGAAAAGAGAAAAAGAAAATTAAAAAAAATGAGAAATTGACATATGGGTCCTAGAAAGTAGTGGCTAAAATTTAGGGACTACTAAAACGAGGAGCAAATAATCAACCCTAGAAAGTTGAGGAAAGCAAAGGCTTTGAATTATGGAACACTTCCTCATACAAAACCAAACACTTTGAGGATCGATATCAGGAGTAGAGGTAAGGATATAAGCTCAAGGTGTGGCGGCGTGGCAATCGCGCTGAGGAAGATCTGTGGCAGAGCCAAGTAGGACGTTGGCAGGGGCTATGCCCCCCCCCCCCTTCCTCCTCCTTTAAGCAACAAGCAACATCTTCTTAATCACCATGCTGGCAGCGATTAGATTTTCAATTGTCAAACATGAGATGTACGGTGAGCGAGAGCTAAGAATGAGATGTGTTACTTGCTTGTCTGACAAGAACACAAACAAGGCAAATAAGGTAAAAGCCTCAAAAGTTCTCAAGTGGCGGCGAGTCGGCCACCAGCGACGAGCAACTGTGTTGTTTCTAATTCATGTTTTACCGGCCTTTATATGTCTTTTCTCTGGCTCCGCCACTGGAAAATCATGGACGATTGTGTTTCAAATGCAAGTTTTTTTAAGCCACTTGACGCACTTTATTGATTAGAAAAAATAGCTACATCGTTACCAGTGCTGAAGAATGTGGCTGGGGAGTTCATCGACCCAAGTACAAGAATTTTTGTCTGAAAAGCAACCCTAGCAAATTCATGCGCAACCTAAATATTGCCTCCTTATTACAATGTTGTATAGAAATACAATAAAAATGCTTGGATGCGCAAGAACCGGTACGCCAGCTGGGTTAAATAACCCACGGGCAGCTAAAGAAGTAGTGGTGAGATTCATCCTGAAACTGAAAAGAAGATGCACAACTTCATTTTCAGATTACTGATAAAGAAAAAACACATGTTAGGATGACACACTGCAGGACGTGCATGATCGGATCGGAGTCCGTCCATTACGCTATCGTATCAACGAGACGCGTCGCCAGGGGTGGGTGCTTCACGTTAGCTCTCAAACGTGCCGACGACGGTCGCCTCCCAACCGTCTTTGCATTTGGAGTTTCGGACCACGGCGAAGCCTGTGCTATGCATACATGTGCAGTGGTAACGCTCAATGGTTCGGCTGTGCAGCGAGGCTGAACGTCCAAAAGAGGCAGCGTCGGGGAGAGCGAAGCCAACGCTGCGACAGAGATGAACGAACGAAGCCGACGCTGTGACAGTCATGATTCGGGGAGGACGACGCGAGGACAAGCAAAGACCTTGGCATCAGCAGCTCCCGCCGAGCTGCTGCTGCTGCTCCTCCTCCTGCCTTGGTTCGCTCGATGGTTCGGCTGGGCAGCGAAGCTGAACGTCACTCCGAATAGGCGGCGTCGGGGAGAGCGAAGCCAACGCGGGGACAGAGATGAACGAACGAAACGATCCATGTAGCCAGTCATCAGTCATGATTCGGGGAGGACGCGAGGACAAGCGAAGACTTTGGCATCAGCAGCTCCCGCCGCGCTGCTGCTGCTCCTGCCTTGGTTCGCTCCCAAGCTCGTGCAGCTCCTCCAACTCCTGTTGCGACCCGCCGCCTTCGCGCCCTGCCGCCGCAGCCTCCTCGGCGAGCTCTTTCGCCCTGGCGCCGGCGGGGACAGCGGCGCCGCCAGCGAGTTCGGTGCTTGTGGGGATTTTGCTCTATTCGCGATGAAAAATGAGGACAAAGAGTATCACGAGATCGAGTGTACTAGTTTGCTTTGAGTTGACTCGATCTGCTTGGCTTTGCCAAACGGAATCTGCCAATAGGCGCCTCTTGGGCTCTGTCTGAAACGCTGCAGAATAGCATAGCAATCGGATATGCTAAACAACAGTCAAGTGTTTGACGCCCCCCACCCACGAGTTTATAGCAGCTTGATCTGTGCCAAGTGCTTCGAGATTTAATCATGTAGAATGGAGGTGCCAAACCCAAATACGATATCACCAACAGCGAAATCTTTCACTTCAATTTGATTTCGACCTGAAAAAAGGGGATCGTATAAGGCTCTGTCTATTAAACAACTGATTCAACCTTATCTTTTTGACCCAAAACCCTACTAATCAGTTCTTTAAGAACGTCTTTAAAGGTAGACACAACAATTGACTCTTCACGTTATCTAAGAGGCAACATAAAAATTCAC
>LAPY01000608.1:115192-126562 GCA_000970635.1 Eragrostis tef
GCCGCCGCAGCCTCCTCGGCGAGCTCTTTCGCCCTGGCGCCGGCGGGGACAGCGGCGCCGCCAGCGAGTTCGGTGCTTGTGGGGATTTTGCTCTATTCGCGATGAAAAATGAGGACAAAGAGTATCACGAGATCGAGTGTACTAGTTTGCTTTGAGTTGACTCGATCTGCTTGGCTTTGCCAAACGGAATCTGCCAATAGGCGCCTCTTGGGCTCTGTCTGAAACGCTGCAGAATAGCATAGCAATCGGATATGCTAAACAACAGTCAAGTGTTTGACGCCCCCCACCCACGAGTTTATAGCAGCTTGATCTGTGCCAAGTGCTTCGAGATTTAATCATGTAGAATGGAGGTGCCAAACCCAAATACGATATCACCAACAGCGAAATCTTTCACTTCAATTTGATTTCGACCTGAAAAAAGGGGATCGTATAAGGCTCTGTCTATTAAACAACTGATTCAACCTTATCTTTTTGACCCAAAACCCTACTAATCAGTTCTTTAAGAACGTCTTTAAAGGTAGACACAACAATTGACTCTTCACGTTATCTAAGAGGCAACATAAAAATTCACATCAAGTCTAAAGTAATGGCTGACCTCACAAAGTGTCTCAATAAATCTTAGAGACTGCCTCTTAAAAAAGAGCTAGGAGCCTTCTCTCTTTATTTTTTCTAATAAACAATTCTAAAAATTAACTAAGAAGCAACCATTAGAGGCTCTAAGCATTTTACTTTTTAGCCCTTTGAAAGTTATGATACAGCCAAATCATTTTGTGACATAACCAGCTTATCACTATGTATGCGACATCTGTATAGGGAAAGAAATTGACAACATGGGTCCAAAAGATAAGGTTGAATCAATTGTTTAATGAATCTGGTTGCGTTTTACTTATTATCCCTGTTCAGGCAGCTTTTACATAGTTTTGAAATACTGATTCTGCCCTCATGTCACAAAAAACGAGGGGACAAACGGCGGAGCCAAGGATTTGCCCGAGTAAAAGCTGACGAAGTGCCATCAAACAACGCAGAACACACAGCAGAGGCGCGCATCGCCGCTGGGCGCCTGGGTCCGCGCCGCCCGGTCGGCGGACGCCACCCCGGACGACCGCGTGGTCGCGGTAATCGCCGACCACTCCTGCGGGTGGGCGCAGCCGATGGCGGCCGAGCTCGGCGTCAAAGGCATCGTCTTCTCGCCGTCCGGTGTGTGCGGCTCCGCCGTGCTCCACTCGTTGTTCCGCCGGATGCCCCGGCCGGAGGACGAGGGCGACAACCAGCCCACGCCGCGGCGCTGGCCGCCGCGCTGGAGCAAACCGGCGTGGCGTTCGTGTGGGCGGCGGCGACAGCGGCGCCGCTACCGGACGGGTTCGAGGCGCGCGTTGCGGCGGCGGGAAACGGGCTGGTGATCCGCGGGTGGGCGCACGCACTGCGGGTGGAACTCCTGCTGGAGGCCGCCGCGGCCGGCGTGCCCATGCTCGCGTGGGCGATGACTGCAGACCAGTTCGTCAACGCGCGGCTGCTCGTGGACGACCTCGGCGCCGCCGTGCCGGTGAGCTGGGGCGGGCTCACGGCCGCGCCGGGCGCCGACGAGGTTGCGCGGGTGCTGGACGCGGCCGTCGGAGGGAAAAGCGGCCGGCAGTGGGAGGACGTGGCGGCGCGGGCCAAGGAGCTCGCCGCGGAGGCGGCGGAAGCGGTGCGCGAAGGCGGCGACTCGTGGCGGGAGGTGGAGGAGCTGGGGAGGAGCTGGTGCGGGATCTGCGCGAGCTCGCGAGTGAAAAAAGGCTGAGAAGAGAACCTTGGGGCTCTGTTTCTGCAAGCCCGTATTGCTTCGAGTGATTAGGCACGTGCTATGAACTACCATCACTTCCAGCATAAAATTGTGGGACAGCGTAGATCGCCGCGACGGCAAGTCGCCGACGAGTTTCTAGACATGGTTAAATGGATAGCGTCCAGGTTTCAAGGAGACCATTGTCTTCTCAATTTCATTTAGGGGTGAGGATGGCTACTCACAGAGCTTCTAGACTTTTATCTACAAAATAAAATATTATTAAGAAATAGGTTTATTGAAAAAAAAAAATTTACGTATTGTGAAACTTTTTGCTGACTAATGCGAAGTTGCTTTACTTGCTTACACATGCAGGAGTCATTTCATTTAGGGGTGAGGATGGCTACTCACGGAGCTTCTAGACTTTTATTTACAAAATAAAATATTACTAAGAAATAAGTTTATTGAAGAATATTTGTACGTATTGTGAAACTTTTTTGCTGACTATGCGAAGTTGCTTTACTTGCTTACACATGCAGGACTCATTTAACGTAGGGGTGAGGATGGGTACTCACGGAGCTTCTAGACTTTTATTTACAAAATAAAATATTACTAAGAAATAAGTTTATTGAAGAATATTTGTACGTATTGTGAAACTTTTTTGCTGACTATGCGAAGTTGCTTTACTTGCTTACACATGCAGGACTCATTTAACGTAGGGGTGAGGATGGGTACTCACAGAGCTTCTAGATTTTTACAAAATAAAATATTATTAAGAAATAAATTTATTGATTTTTTCGACTCCAGACGATCAATGGTACCTATAAAACGCTCCACCCTCAGCCCAACCTGATGGACCTGTTCTGTGAACAAAGAATGTTTTGAGAACTACTAATTGTATTTCATGGATGAAATGAAACTACTCTATTTCAAAAAGTTCTATTCCAAGCTGGCCTCTGCATGAAGCCAATGTCAATGTACCAAACCTTATTATAACAAGAAACGATAAATAAAGAAACTGAAACTAAGGGTCTGCAAATTAACATGAGCCTCCGATGCAAATGTCTATACTAAAGCATATATATGGCCACTAGAGAAGAAATACTAGCTAGCACATGTGGCCTTATACAATGACAACACTAACTCTATACTATTGCAAATAGAAGGCACAAAAATTGAATCACAACAATTTCCTATTTTTTTGTCGTACAAAATATTGCGATCTTTATTGTGGCTGATTTCCTCTAGTTCCATGATTGATGTTGTGGTGCTTTTACAAATATTTGTTAGTTTTAAGGTGATTTTGTATGATTCTGGCTATTCTAGAGTACATAAACTATAGCACATGAAGCCCACAGTCGCAATATTCTAAAACTACCAGGAACCCCATGCGTTCTCCTAGGTTGTGGGATTAACTTATAGATAAACTCTAGAAACATCTATCTAAAACCAAAACGGCATATTGGAGTTGTGCAAGGATGGTCAGGTTTTGATGGTGATGGCTCTAATATGTGCATGGATCTTCTTCTACGGCTAAGTGCAGGGATTACAGACGTTTGTTGAGTGTTCATTGACGCAAAGATATGTCACGACGGTTGGGTTGGATTGGACCTGGAGGTGGTGGTTGCTCAGATGTTGGATTAAATATTTGTTTAGTTTTCTTGCTCTTTTGTTCCTAGCCTACGTGCAATTTGGAATGGAGTAGCTTTTTGTTGTAATAGTTGTAGCTACATGCATTTTTTTAATGCAGTGGCTGTAATAAATATTTTCCCAATTATAAAAAAAATCTCCATTCTCTTAACTCATGTTTTAATTTTCGTTCAGTAGTCCAAAAAGTCAATGTGGGAGAAGAAAAATTGTATTAAGTTCATAAAGAAAAAAATATAATTACTTATCAATCCTTAGCAAGACTAAGAATTCCTAGGATCCAAAAAAATAGAAAATAAATTTATTTCGGTAAGAGAACCATGAAGGTCTAAAAGTCATACTCTCTCCGTTCTTTTTTATATGACGCTATTGACTTTTTTTGTTACTTTAACTATTAGTCTTATCTATAAATATTTGTGTAAACAGGTAAGTGTATAAGTTAGCTTTAAAGTATTTTCGATGATGAATCCAATGATATTCATTTCACATTCAAAAAGTAATTATTTAAGTCTATATTGTTGGTCAAATTTTAAAGAAAAGTCAATAGTGTCATATCTAAACCCTTAAAGAACCAGTTTAGAGAAAAATCACTTCTATCTTGTCATCCAATCTATCCTGCCATCTAAACCGTCCTGCCATATTGTGGGCGTTAACCGTCCCCACCGGTTACGTACAATTTTCATTGGTGTTGCGTTACCCGCAACGCTGGAAATTATTTTTTTTCTCACCCAGAATCCCACCCTGCGCACCCCATCTATTGGAAAAATATCCCACCCAGGTATGGAAACGTAATTGACGTGACCACCTATTTGGCTATTTCCATACCTGGAGTTCACGTCACCAGCAATTTCCATACAGGCACAACGTGAGTAATTCAAACGTTTTGGCAATTTCCATAGATGTTTGACGTGAATTGCAATTTCCATATTCTAGGTAGACGTGAAACTAGGGACAATTGATGGAACGATTGTTTGAGTACGTCGGATCCCTCGATTGTTCGTAGCCCGAGTCGCCAGCGAAGCCGTCGGAGGCCCTCATCGCTTAGGAACAATTGATCGACACCGTTCGAGTACGTCGGATCCCTCGATCGTTCGAAGCCCTCGTCGCCGGCGAAGCCGTCGGAGGCCCTCGTCGCCCAGTCTCTTCGTCGACTGTGTGCACCTCCCTCGATCGTTCGAAGCCCTCGACGACGGCGAAACCGTCGGAGGCCCTCGTCGCCCAGTCTCTTCGTCGACTGTGTGCCTAGCGGGGAAGCGTTCCAGTGTTCAGATCTTTAGCCAATGATGGCCGGGGATGATGCAGATGGCAATGGTGTTCCAAACAGAGGTGATCTCATCAAACGATCTGGTTATTTTTCATCCTTATATTAAGTTGTATCCTTGCAATATGTTTATGTTCGTCTGACGACGGAATTTTGGTTAGAAACCATCGAGGGAGAGGAAAACTGCGCCGCGATTGCCAGGAGGCGAGCTCAGAACAGAGAACGGCAAAAACGGCATCGGGCGCGACAGAAGGCAACAACCAAAAATCATGACATTGATCTGTGTGGGATGGATGAATTGCAACCAGGTATAATAGACACTTTTTAACTTGGTACAACTTATGTTGCCGTGTTTGTAATCTGTGAATTTGGGTGACATTGTTTACAGGGAATGTTTCATTAGACCGGACGCCTCTTCCGAATATGACTACCACTCCTTTTGGAAATTGCAGTGAGGAACAATGTGGAAAAATTCAATTCCGTGAAAATTTTGTTGTCTATACTTGTTTCTCTGCAAGAACAGTTTACTTTCTTTTGTAATGCACGTCTTGATTTTTGTTTTTCAGCTCATTTGATGGAGGGCAGTCATGTTCTGGGAAGCTCAACCAGGCGACCACTACGTGATATAACGAACACCCTAATTGATGGTGTGTTCTTTTTTTAGCTCTTTTGGATCTTTGGGAACAGATCATAATAATACTATTTAGACGTCGGCAATGGTTTACGTTTTTTCATATTCATGGAACTCTGAATGGTCTTACCAGGAAATGTTTCATTAGACCGGACGCCTCTTCCGAATATGACTACCACTCCTTTTGGAAATCAAGGTGAGGAACAATGTGGAAAAATCCAGTTCAGTGAAAGTTGGATTTTCTATACTTGTTTCTCTACAAGAACAATTTACTTTCTTTTTGTAATGCACGTCTTGATTTTTGTTGTTCAGCTCATTTGATGGAGGGCAGTCATGTCCTGGGAAGCTCAACCATGCGACCACCACGTGATATAACGAACACCCTAACTGATGGTGTGTTCTTTTCTTAGTTCTTTTGGTTTACGTTTTTTCATAAAACTCTGAATGGTCTTACCAGGGCTCTTTTGTCAAAACTCATTGTTACCATATATGTTCTTGTCAGGAAAACTGATTGTTACCATGTATGTTCTTGTCAGGAATTATTGGCACATCTCAACACTCCCAACTGACTGAGCTTACTGGACATGCTAAACAGAAAAAACTTGTAAACTCAACCAAAAGAACGCTGTGTGATATCACAAACACCGTAACTAATGGTGTGTTCTTTTTGGTACAATTATATACATAGTAACTATTTATTATGGTTTACATTTTTTATTAAATTCTTGAAGGTGTTACCAGTGCTCTTTTAGCAAAACTGAGTGTTAATATGTTTGTTCTTTACAGTAAATATTCGCACATCTCAACAATCACAACTCTCTGGGCTTACTGGACAGTCTAAACAAACAATACTTATAAACTCAACCACAAGACCACTACATGATGTCACAAACATTGGAGTTCCTGGTGTGTTATTTTTTGATTTTACAATTTACAGTTTTGTGGTTGCAAGAAAGACTACGTTTTATGGTTGATTCTCTTATGAAACTATTTTAATATTCCAGGTGGCAAGGAAAACCAGAATGTTGATAGGCATGAAAAAACGGTTAACAAGAGGCATAAAAAAGGTACGATATTATAGTGCGGTGATGAAGATGCTTGATGGCCACCTGGAATTTTTGGGAAAAGAACGTCATAACAATATGACAAGCTGTGTTTTAGTGAAAATTATTTACATAATGCGCTTTCTTATTATAGATCAAACGCCTAAATCTGGCGTTACGGAGCTGGAACAAAATCGGTGCCCTAGACAGAAGATTACAATGCATACTGCAAATTCTTTGGATCTAACTGGTGAGTAGCACAAGTAATATTACAGTCCTTGCATGGAATTTTGTGCTCAAAATGTCTGAAGTGATTCAATATGCTTGTATGCACAATATTCCCAGGCAATCTTGATGTCCTAACCGGAAGGGTTGCCACCGTCGATCAAATTCCATCTGATTGTGTTGGTGATGTCGATGAAAACTGGCTTCATAGGAACAATAATTGGCAGCCAAGATTTACCGGATTTAGCCATGATGGAGGTTATCTTGATGATGGGGTTGATCAATCTTTGACACCTGAAGAATTGAAAAAGGCTAAACGTCGTGAGTACTACCGAAAGTATCGACAGAAGCAAAAAGAGGAACTGGCCATCGCACGTCGGATTCAAAATGGTGACTGACACATTCACCTCTGAATTAATTTTTGGTCGCTTCTCTTTATACTTGTTTCTTTCCCATTTAATATTTGGTACTTTATAATAGGTGAGGTGCCAAACATCAACCTGGGTGACAAAAGATTAAGAGATTTTGATGCTGATGAGTTGTTAGAAAGACATGCATTGAAACTCGCAAAGCAACGAGAGCGTGTGAAACAGTATAAACTTCGGCATAAATCACTGAAGGCACCTCAACAGACTAATACATTACTAGCAAGATCTGGTACGCCAATATTGGTTGCTTATAGTACATGTTTAAATATAGTGCCGTGTCATGTTGCATTGAATATTTATATATTATTCAAAGATTGATCCTCTATTTTTAAAGTTGCTCCGTTGGGAAATATGAATCCTTCAGAAGGTGGCGTGTATGATTCTGGTATTTGGGAACCGGGTGCTAATCATGGTACTTGCTATCTAACATGGCCAATTCTTTGTAATATAATAAAGCTGCAATCAATTTTTTAATCTATCTATATCAAGCCAGATGAGGAAAACTTAGAGACTCACCAGCCGATAGATAATGACATCGATGAATTCTTTGATGATGATGAAGGACGGGTTTTCACGCGACCTGGTATGAAAAGTGCCTTCAGTTTAAATTTGAATTGTCTGTCATATTGCTTGCTGTTCTAACTTCATACTTTCAATGTTTCCCTTCGCTAGATGTGCAATACAAGTCGTATTGAGTTCATGGGGAAGATGGAGGTGCTGAAGGCAGAGCCGACCCCTATGACTGCTTATCACAATCTCCCCAAAAAACATCATGTTTTGAGGCACGTGCCGGACTGCGAACACTGTGGCGCCAAGAGGTTCCCTGGTGAAGGAGCGGCATTCTGTTGTAGGAAGGGAATGGTTCGTATTCATATTCCGGAAGTACCTGCAGAGATGAGAAGACTTTTCACAAACCAAACCGACAGAGATGCGAAGTGTTTCAGGAATAATATCCGTTACTTCAATGCTCATTTTTCATTCAGTAGCATGGGTGTCAAGCTCGACCGGCGATATGCTACCGCAGCAGGAACTGGGATCTATATATTTAGGATCCATAGTCAGATTTATCACCGCCTAGATCAGTTGTCGCACGGAAACTATTCTGCTAGAAATATGCAAGTATACTTTTATGACAATGAAGATGATTTGGCACACAGGGTAAAGCGATCACCGCACCTGGATCTTGAGTTAATAAAATTGATCGTACGTACTCTGGAAGGAAATCCTTATGTTGGAACATTTAGGAGTTTGGGGTCCAAACAAAACCTTGACGAGTATAGAATCGAACTCAACACAAAGATTGATGTGGACCATAGGAGATACAATGCACCAACAACTTCTCAGGTTTCAGCCATATGGTTGGAAGGTAGTGACCCGAAGAAAATGTTTGAGAGGAGTGTTCTGGTCTGTGGAGTATCAGATCAACCGGTTTATATTAAGGCTTACTATGGGTGCTATAATCCTCTAGCATATCCTTTGTCTTTTCCTGGCGGCGAGGCGGGATGGAATGAAGGGATATTGTACCAGGAAACCAACAAGAAGAAAAAGACTGGAAAAAAGAAATCTAATAATGAAGGTATGTGGCACTCAGTACATTTATTTAAACAGCCTAATAACTTGTCATTTATTTTTTTATGTCCTTAAAAGGCTAATCTCATGGTGTTGCTTTTGTTGTGACATAGTAGATCCGCATGAAGATTTCCCATCCGCGATGGACATAGACGACGAAGCCGAAGCAGATGATCGCACTGGGGGACGAGGTTGCTATAATAATATATTTATTATGCCTTATCCGTAATCCGAACTCATAAATATGTTCCGGTTCTAATAGTGCCTACAACTGACTTGTTTATCTGCTACTGTCTAGGTGGTGATCCAGAATCAAATAAGAAGTATGTGAGCGCCAGAGAATATTATGCTTACAAGCTTCAAATCAGACGTGGAGAGTTCAATGTATTGTTTTACGGTGGACAACTCTTGCAGCAGTGGCTCGTAGATATGTACATTAAGGTTGAGTCTATGCGACTTAACTGGTACTCTCTCCCTGCACACCAGAAGATTATTCGAGCCGACTTATTAAGGTATGGCCATTTCGAAAAATGTGGCACATGATTTAAACGTGTGGTTTCTTGTAAATAGATATGTAGCCAGATGCGGTTTCTCTGTAGGAGTATATATGCAGTTTCTTGCCATGTGCTCTAATTTTGGCCACATAAATAGAATCTGGGAAATATTTGTTGCATTCAAATGTGTTTTTTCTTGTAGATGGAGATGTAGCCAGCTGTGGTTTCTCTATAGGATTATATTTTGTTTCTTGCCATGTAATCTGTTTTTGATATCATAAATAGAATCTGGAAATAGTAGCTCTATAAAATCTGAGAAATAGTTTGCATTCGTGTCAGGTCATCACTATGTAGACTTTCATAGTTCAGTATGAGTTGGTTTTCATCTGTGGCATGCTAGGAGAGCACAATTGTATGTCTAGCCTGGGAATCGATCAATGCTTCATATATACAGTAGTGCACATAACAATTCTGTATTTTTTTAGGCACGGCTAAATTTGGATCAAAGAAAATAAAAACTGGCCAAAAATGATCAAATACATCCTGGCTCTTATGGTTTTTTTTCATACTGAATATTGCGCACCTGGAATTTAGCCTTATCATATATCTGATGCTGAGATTCGCAGTTCAGTTTGCCATATGTTCTGTCCAATTTGAATTTCTACTATTATATGTGCTCTGTTCAGTACGGCAATAAAAAAAGATGCATGTATTTTCATACAACTCATCAGCTAGGAAAATAAAATAGAACAAGGAAATAGCTATTGCATTCATCTAAACCCTTAAATAACTCAGAAAACAACTGCTATAATATGAGTTTGGGTCTCTTAGTGACCCTGCTACCCAGGTAGCATTTTACCTTTCCTGAATGTTAATGTTTTTATCATGGTACTTGATTGGAGTCTCAAGTATTTTAGTGCCCTCAAATGCATCAAATTAATATATTTCAGCCTAATGGGTCTCACATTCCCAACTAGCAATGCTAATTCCTCTTTCGAAATCAGCATTTTTATATGTCTTATTTATCGACTGCATATTATTCAACTAACTGGCTGCACAAATGTGAAGAGACTGCTCCTGGATCCTCACTTAGGTCCCTGTACTTTTAAATTTTGTATATATATCTTTTCTTGGTCTGTGATAAAAAATATATAATAGACGATTGGTATTATTTTTGTTGTAATTAAGGAACCATTTGCTATATAGGATTTTAATCTGTTACACGCAAATATATTATTTTTGTGTAAAACTATATTGTTGCTATTAGCCTTTATTATTTTAAGTACATAATATATTCATCTCGTTGCTTGTGTTTGTTATTGTAATTTTCTCTACTAACTTGGGACTTGGGATGTACCCATACAGGGAGTTCTCGACACTCTTGCAACCGGGGAGGCAAGGGCATCATTTGTGACCGTGATGTGCAACGGAGGTTTCTTGATGCAATGACCTTAGTGCAGCGGTACGGGAAGCCAGATTATTTCATAACAATGACATGCAATCCTTATTAGCCCGAGGTGATCCAGGAGCTATTGCCAGGCCAGACTTCACAAGACCGTCCAGAGATTGTGGCATGAGTGTATAAAGCGAAACTGCGAGATTGTGAGGAGTTTTTGGTAAAAATCCTAGATAGAAAGTGGGTCGGTCTCAAAATAAATGAAAGAAACAACATTTTGGTGAGGTTGCTGCCTATGCCCATGTTACAGAGTTCCAAAAGAGGGGTCTGCCACATGAGCATTTCTTATTGATTATGAAAGAAGGGAGTAAGCTAAAATGTCCAGATGAGTATGATAGAAAAATATCTGCAGAAATCCCGGACAAGAAGAAGTACCCGGTTTTGCACGATCTTGTTTGCAAGCATATGATGCATGGCCCTTGTGGTTTTCTCAACAAGGATTGCCCATGTATGATAGATGGAAAATGTCGGTTTCGTTACCCTCGCCAGTTTTGTGAAGCCACGCAGCAGGAAAAAGACTCCTACCCAATATACAGGCGACGGGATGATGGCCAGATAGTTGAAGTCAGAAACGGCAAGTTGGACAATCAATGGGTTGTTCCCTACAACCCCGTCCTACTTATGCGGTACAATTGTCACATCAATGTGGAGATCTCCTGCAGCATTAAGTCTGTCAAGTACCTCTACAAATACATCTACAAAGGCCATGATCGTGCATCTTTCTCGGTCGACAAGTCAGAGAATGAAGATACCGTGGTTAATGAAATCAAACAGTACCGAGATGCAAGATGCATAACACCGCCAGAGGCTGCTTACAGGCTATTTCGGTTCCCTCTCTACTATGTTTAGCCTCCTGT